>PVJS01007474.1:15910-56074 GCA_004027185.1 Glis glis | reverse complement strand
CGCGGAGGTAGAACGCCCCTGGGTTCAATCCCCGGTACCGCAAAAAAAAAAAAAATGGACTTTAAATGTACAATTATACATTTAAACTGAATTGGTGGTATGTTAGTTATGGCATTTTTTTTTTTTTTTGTACTGGGGATTGAGCATAGTGGCCTCTGCCTCTGAGCTAGCTACACGCCAGCCCTTTTTATTTTTTCTTTTGGAACAAGAGTCTTGCTAAATTGCTGAGGCTGGCCTTGAACCTGCGATCCTCCTGTCTCAGCCTCACAAGTACTGGAATTACAGGTGTGGGCCAAGCTGTGACACTTGCTTTTCAACCCGGATGGCCTGGGCAGTGTGGCCCCGCTAGATGGCTGAAGTGAGCAGGAAGGGAAGGTGTCCATTGTCTCCAAGGAGGTCAAGGAAGAAGGCAGACCAAGGATAGGCTTTGGGCAAAGGTGGCAACCTGCCACCTTTGCTGTGGGTTGCTGTGGGGCCCAAGAGGTGAGGGCTCTCTTGGGGATGGGTGGGGAGGGACACTCTGCTTGTCTTGTTTGAGTTACTTCACAGCACTTTTCCTGAAAGCCTCCTAGAACTAGGCCTGGTAAGAGACCTTGAGGGGGTGTATCTATGTCTGAAGGGCTTCTGGCAAAAGGAAAGAAAAGAAAGGAAAGGAAAGGAAAGGAGAGGAGAGGAGAAGAGAGGAAAGAAAGCAAAGGAAAAATCTGGGATACAGAATTTGCAGGGATAGCCGGGCGTGGTGGCGCACGCTTGTAATCCCAGTACTTTGGGAGGCGGAGACCGGAGGATCTGGGTTCGCGGCCAACCTCGCGCGCGCGCATGCGCGGGCGATCTATCTCTCTTTCTCTCCTCTCTCTCTCTCTCTCTCTCTCTCTCTACCTAGTGAGGCCCTCCGCAACTTTGTGAGACCCGGTTTCAAAAATAAAGCATAAAAAAAAAATAGGGCCAGGGGTGTAGCGCGGAGGTAGAACGCCCCTGCGTTCAATCCCCGGTACCAAAAAAAAAAAAAAAAAAGAACTTGCAGGGCATGTCTGAGGCCCTGGGTTCCACCCCCAGGATTGCAAGGGGGGGGGAGCCTTTGGGAGAAGAGGCCTGACTGACAAATGCTGCAGAGACAATAGAAGTTAGTCGACTTAAATGCAGCCTCTGCCAGCGATTTTCAAGAAGTGTCTCAGCATTTATTGAGCATCTCTGAGAGGGGAGAATGAGGGCCTGGGGCACAAAGATAAAAGGCCCCATTTGGTGGATTCTGCACTGCTGCTAGCTCGCCTGTAATCCCAGGAACTGGGAGGCTGGGGCAGGAGGAGGAGGATTGCAAGTTTGAGGCCAGCCTGGGCAAGTTGGCGAGACCCTGTCTCAAAATAAAAATTAAAAAGGGCTGAGGGTGTAGCTCAGTGATAGGGGGTCCCTGAGTTCAATCCCCAGTACCACCAAAAGAAAAAAAAAATTCCACATTCCCTGCCATCAAGGGACCTCGCTCGAGCCTTGTCAACACAGAAGCGGGAGGACGCATCTGCAGTGAGAGATCACCAATAAATGATGCAGCCGTACAGTGCACAAACTGCTCACATAGATTTACTGGAAAGTAGCCCCAGGAGGCAAGGCTCAGGAGGGGAACAAAGCCAAGATCGTCCTATCGCAGAACTTCAGTTTTCTCAACCTTGCGATCCCCGGGGTGCGTTTAGTACGCTGAAAGATCACTTGCGAATACTTGAATACTTGTTAAAACAGCAGCAGGAGGCCGACCCCAGCTTTCATGAATCAGAATGGCTGGGGGTAGGGCCCCACATCTGTATTTCCACACCCACCCACCCCTCCAGGCAATGTTGAGGTCGATAGGCTGTGCACAGTATTTTAAGGAGTACTGCTTAATAGGGAGATAATAACCTGCTTCAGAGGTTGGTCAGGTGAGCTAACTAGGCAACGTGCTTTCGTGAAAGCCTTGTAAACCGAAAGCACTCCACTTCTTTGCAAATGAGAGTAATCCAATAATCCAAATAATACCTAAGTAATAAAAACAGTACAAGGCCCGAAAGCGCACTGCAGACGCCGCGCAGTCCCCGTCCGCACCACAGCAGGTCCACTCCGGCTGGCGCGCGACTGTCCCTTTAAGGCCCTCCCCACCCGGGCCGCCGTCTCGCCTCCCACGGGGCGTCGGGCCGGCCGGCGGCGCGTGCGTGCGGAGCCTCTCTGCTGGGCGGTCACGGCGGCGCGACGCCGACGCAGGTTGCGTGCGCGCCTGGCCCCGCCCCTCCCCGCCCCGCCCCCTGCGCGGGCCTCCCCCGCCCGCGCGGTACAGCTGGGCCAGTGACGCTGGCGCCGCCGCCGCCGCCGCCGCGTTCTTTTCTCCGAAGCGGGCGACCGCCTCGCCGCCTCCCTCCCTCCCTCCCCCGCCAGCCTCCTCCTCCCGCGGCGCCGGCCAGCGCGACAAGGGCACTCGGGGCCTCGCCGAGACCCGAAAGGGCTGCGGGCGCGCGCGGCGGCGGAGCGGCTCCGGCGGCGCGGAAGCTGCGAGTGCCCCCCTCCTGGAGGTCTCCGCGCAGCTCCCGGGTGAGTTGTCACCGCGGCCGGGGCCGGCATTGTGTCACCGGGCGCCCGGCTGGCTGTCAGGGCGCGCACCGCCGGGGAGGGACGCGGGCTGGAGGCCGTGCCCGAGCTCCCCGCGCCGGCCCGCTGTCACCCGGCCGCCCCGCGCTGGTGTGGCCCGGCCCGGCCCGGCCCGGCGGTGTGGGCTGTGCCGGCCCGGGGGAGGACCGGAGGCTGGCCGGCGGCCGGGGCTTGGTGGCCCGCGCTCCGGGCGGAGCAGGGAGGGCCGGCTCTCTCGGCGGGTCGGTGCGGAGGGGCCGGGCAGAGGCCTGTCGAGTACCGCTGTTATTCCCCTCCAGCCGGGGAAGCTCGGGTCCTGCCCCGCGCCGGGCTGGCTCCGGGGAGGTGGATTTCCTGAGGAAATCTAGGAGCCGCTTGTCCGTGTGCGCGAGCATTCAGGAGCCCCGGCGCCTCGTCTGGTCTAACTAAACATCTCTAAAAACTTTTATCTGGGCTGAAACTCACCGAAGCCACTTCCTGTTTTATGTATACATATAGAGTTTGTTTTTTACACCTGGTTTTTACATATTAGTTTGAGTCTGACTCTCCCGCACGGTGGTGGCTGTACAGCTGCCGAAGTGGAAAAAGTTATTTGTAACGGATTGGTTATGGGCACAGTGAGACCCAGGAGAGAAGAGGCGTCAAAATCCAGTTTTCGGCTGGTAAGAGGAAAGAAAGTTCACGTCTCAGCAAAGAGGCCTAATGCTGTTCTTGCTACTGGATTTTCTCTCGGTGCAGAAGTGCGGGGCTTTGTTGCTAACTGGGGTTGTGTGTGCCCTTTTGTACAGAGGTGCAGGAAGTCTAGTTTCCCACTCCAATTAAACCATAGGGATTCACTCTCTTTGTAGATCTACAGAGTGGGGAGCGTGTCTTTCCACCCTTCACAGTGATTAATTCATTTCTTGCTGTTCGAATCCCCCTAGCTTAAAAAATATGTCTGAATGATGCACACTTTTTCTGTTTTGGGATTTCCACACCCAAATTGTCACCATCTAGTGGAGACTAGTTGAGACATGCACTGAGTTCTCAGCTTCTGCACTTTGCATTTTTAGGTAGGTGCATATTCAACCAGAAATGAAAGTTTTCTGGGAGTAATAAAGCAACAATGTGGAAAATCTTAAGGATTTACTGTATATCAAATTTTGTGCTAAGTTTTACTTACTTTTTTTTGTACTGGGGATTGAACCCGGGGGGGTTCTACCTCTGATCTATACCCCCAGCCCTTTTCATTTTTTATTTTCAAACAGTCTCTCTCTAAGTTGCTGAGAGTCTTACTAAGTTGCTGAGACTGGCCTCCAACCTGTGATCCTCCTGTCTCAGCCTTCCAAGTACTGGGAATACAGGTGTGCACCACCATGTCTGGCTGAGTTTTACTTTTGTTTTTTTGCTTTTGCGGTATTGGGGATTGAACTCAGGACTGCTCTATAACTCAGAGCTATACCCCCAACCTCTTTTATTTTTTATTTATTTATTTATTTTTTTTGCAGTACCGGGGATTGAACCCAGGGGTGTTCTACCTCCGAGCTACACCCCCGGCCCTATTTTTTATACTTTATTTTGAAACCAGGTCTCACGAAGTTGTGGAGGGCCTCACTAAGTAGCTGAGGTTGGCCTTGAACCTGGATCCTCCAGTCTCAGCCTCCCAAGTACTGGGATTACAAGCGTGTGCCACCACACCCGACCTCTTTTATTTTTTATTTGGAGACAGGGTCTTGCTTGCTGCTGCCCTCCAATCTGGGATCCTCCTGTCTCAGCCTCCCAAGAATTGGATTATAGGCCTGTGTCACCATGCCTGGCTAGAGTTTTACTTTTTTTGTGTGTGGTAACTGGAGATTCTTCCTCTGTGCTACATCCCCAGTCCTTTTTTATTTTTTGTTTTGAATCAAGGCTTTCTTGGTTGCTGAGAGTCTTGCTATGTTGCTGAGGCTGTTCTTGAACCTGTGATCCTCCTGTTTCAGTTTTCCAAGTACTGGGATTATAGGTGTGTGCCACCATGCCTGGCTTTGAGTTTTACTTTTAGATCTCATTTAATAACAAACTTTTTAGGTAGATATTTGCTACTATCCCCATTTTTCCAGTTGTGACCAAAGATAGACAAGTTAAATAACTTGCCCAAGGCCACAATGGTTCTGGAATCATCCTAGAACCTTCTCAAAGCACTACTACTTCAGGCTGTTTCTCAGACTATGAGCATCCCTATCTCTCCAATATACACATGTGGGGTATATTTGCCCAACACTTATTTGTTCATTCAGTTTCATAGGTATTTGTGTATGCCAGACACTGCTAGGTGTTACTGCAGTGAATAAGATAGAACCCAGCCTTGTCTTCGTGAAGCTCACAAAGTTAATTTATTTTGGTTTATGTGATTAGCTTTCATTGATGGTTATTTGCTACTTAAGGAACTTCTGCTCAGTAAGTTAAATAGAGACAGTATTGGTATGAAGACTGTAGATGGGATTCCTACATACGAGTGACTTTCTGGATTACTGTAGTAGAAATGATATAAGAAACAAATCTTTGCGGGGCATGGTGGTGCACACCTGTAATCCCAGTACTTGGGAGGCTGAGACAGGAGGATCACAGGTTTGAGGCCAGCCTCAACAACTTAGTAAGAACCTGTTTCAAAAAAAGAAGTACAAAAAGGGCTGAGGGGTGTAGCTTGGAGATAGAATGCCCCTGGGTTCAATCCCCAGTACCAAGAAAAAAGAAAGAAATCTACCTACTACTAGATGGGGACAGGTCTGTGGATGGTGTTTAAACCCTGAGAGCAAACCCACTGCCAAATGCCAATAGTTTTGCCAGGAGCGCACGCCTGTAATCCCAGTACTTGGGAGGCTGAAACAGGAGGATCACAACCAGCCTCAGCAACTTAGTGAGGCCCTCTGCAATTTGATGAGACCCTGTTTCAAAATAAAAAATTAAATAGGGCTGGGGGTGTAGTTTGAAGGTAGAATGCCTCTGGGTTTAATCCCCAGTACCCCAAAACAAATAAACAAAGCCACAATTTTACTTACTTACCCCTGGCTTTGGATTGTCAAAGCCCAGAATTTGGTTCCATTGAGAGAAGAGGAAGACAGGTAGAATAAGGTTTCTACAGATGCAGGCTGGCAGGTGAGGAGACCTTGGCACTTTGCTTGGTTTCCTGGCTGGTCTCCCTGTGGTGATTGAACTTGTGCTCTTATGTAATGGTGCATCTCCTGGCTGGGGATTTCCTCCTTGGCTGTTGCTGGGGCAGCAGTTCCTACTGCTCCCCTCCCCTCTACATACACATACATGCATTCTCCAAGGTAATAATCTACCTGGCTTCCAAAAGTAAGACTTTTTTCAAGTTTATTGCAATTTGAATTGTTTCATTCCTTCCATGCTTGTTCATCCTCCAGATAAAAACTTTTCCTTTTGTTTCAAACCTTTCCTGTGCTGTTTTTCCATATCCTTAGCTCTCCTGACAACAGGTTACTGCTGCAATCCTGTGTGGGCTTAGAGAAATACAGTATCTTGGAGAAATACATACAAAAATCCATGAGGAAACATAATCTTCCTCATTTCAGTACCAAAACAAGTGAACTGGGAGAATGAAGCAGAACTGCTTGCTGGCCAGAGAACACAGGTGCTTGTCTTTCCCCTCTAGTTTCCCATTTATGAAGGGCTAATTCATGAGAAGCAGTGGCAGGGCTATATAGCCCACTTGTAGGTCCACTGGGCCAGGTTTCATAATTGCCATGCATGAAGCATTTTACAGAGCTCTGGAGTTGAAGCTGACAAGCAGGATTCATTTTCTCTCTAATGTCTGCCAGTACTCTAGGGAATTCTTGTTTTAGGAGCATTCCCTCAAACAGGAGGAGAACAATGGAGAAGGAGGAAATAGAGGAAGGAATCCTGTGGCTTTTTTTTTTGTACTGGGGATTGAGCCCAGGGGCATTTAAACTTTGAGATACAACGCAGCCCTCTATTTTTTTATTTTGAAACAAAGTCCCTAGGTTGCTGAGGCTGGCCTCCAACCTGTGATCCTCCTGTCTCAGCCTTCCAAGTACTGGGATTACAGGCATGCGCTACCACGCATGACTGGCTATTTTTTTTTAACTTGGAAAGCTAACGTTGCTCTTTTGCAGACTTGAATGTTGAGGATTAGGATATTTGGGTTAAAGGTAAGCACTAAGACAAATGCATGTGTGACACAGAGATTTCTCTGGTTTCTTCTCAAGATGACTTCTATGTAGGGGTCACCCTCTTAGTTCAGTTTCTGTTGCTGTTACAAAATATGTGAGATTAGGTAATTAAGAATAGAAGTTTATTTGGCTTATAGTTTTGGAGGCTGGGAAGTCCAAGAGATTGGCACTCACATCCTGCATCATAACATGGTGCAGGGCATCATGTGGTGAAACAGCAACAGTGGTAGCTTGGGTTGCTTCCTCTTGTCATGCCACTAATGCCACCATGGGGGCCCCACCCTCATGACCTCATGCAATCCTAATTACCTGCCAACAACGCCACCTTCTCACCCCACCTCCCAATAGCATTAACAACATACAAATTTGAGGATTAAGTTTCCAATACATGAACTTTTAGAGGACATATTCTAGTGATAGCACCCACATATCCTATCATAGTGAAATTTCATTTAGTGGAAATACCTTTTTTTTTTTTTGGTACTGGGGATTGAACCCAGTGCATTCTACCTCTGAGCTACACCCCCAGCCTTTTAAATTTTTATTTTTATTTTGAAACTGGGTCTCACTAAGTTGCTGAGGTTGGCCTTGAACCTGCAATCCTCCTGTTTTAGCCTCTCTAGTACCGGGATTACAGGATAAAAATTCATGTTCTTAAATTATGTTACCACATTGTAGGATACTGGGAAACTAGAGAAATATTGCTTGCAATGTGGAAGGGCTATTTCCCTGTTGATAGGAGTGAAGGATGTAGCTGGAGGTTGGGGCTGGAGGCTTTGTGATGAGTTTTTTTTTTTTTTTTTTTTGTACTGGGGATGGAACTCAGAGGCCGTCTACCTCTGGGCTACACACCCAGCCCTATTTTATTTTTTATTTGGAAACAGTGTCTCACTGAGTTGCTGAGGCTGGCTTCAAACCTGAGATCCTCCTGTCTCAGTCTCCCAAGTACTAGGATTACAAGGGTGCGCCACCATGCCCGACTGTGATGAGTATTTGAAGCTGTTAACAGCTTTGGATCTAAGACTCGGAGTAGTCAAGCCTTGGGGTGACTGTCCTTGAGCATTAAGACCTATGCCCTGGACTCTGGTTCAGATTCAAGGCAACGGTCATTATTCCCTTGGATGATTGTAAGTTCATGGATATTGCTGTGTAAAAAATGCTCTGTGAGAAGGTAGACGTTCTGGCAGGCACCTGTGTGTTCTTCCTTCTTGTGCTCACCACTGTCCTTTTTCTTTCCCTATTGGTTTTTGGCCTATAAACCAGCAGGGTTCCTCCATTTGCTCTTTCATCCTCTGGTTCTCACCTGGGTGTGGAAGTCTCCACTCCCCTGGTAGACCTCAGCAGTGGTGCTGAGCTGGGTCACTGCAGCTGTGAAAGGCCAGCTGTGCTACTGTGAAGGTGGAGGTGTGTGTAGGGGGGCAGATGAGTCTCTGAAGACACAGGGTCTCTGCACAGCAGGAAGTGCAGCAACTGCCCTGAGAACTGAACCTGCTTTCAGGGAGTGTGGTGCTGCCTGTGATGTGCTCTCTTTCCTTGGCTCTTACATCTCCAAATAGGAAAACAGCTACCCTTGAAACATCTGAAGGCTGCATGCCAAGAATTCATGCAGTACTCCCGAAACAGGATATTACTGAAGCATTTTCTCAAGCAGAAACAGATGTAGTTCCCTGTCCCTGTGGCTGATGTTTAGTAGATCCTTAAAATTACCTGATAGTGGTATGCCCTAATGTTCCCTCTCTCACACACAGGCACAAGTGTTTTATTTTTATTTTTTGCAGAGTCCCGTTACTTGATTTGGGAAGTTAGCCCGGGATTCCTGATGACAGTAATAGATTCTTAGTGGGTTTTCAGACTGTAGAGGTGGTGACTGACAATTCTTTATTACTCAGAAGAGGATCTTCGATGATGAAAAATTAAATGATTGAGGATTCTTTTTTTCTCCTGCAGCTGGAGATGAGAAACAAAACCTCAGAGAAAAGACATGCATAGGGACTCTTTCCCAGCCTCCCCTTCTTACCACCCTTTCTTGAGGAGGAACATCTATCTAAACTTTCCAGATCCATTCTATTGCCCACAGTGACTTGCATTCACCCACAGAAGTTTAAGATCAGAGTGTGGAAATGCCCTTTATGCAGACTGAACTTGCTTAAATTTTCTTCGGTTAGACTAGGCATCAGCTTCTAACAAAGCCAGTAAAAAATGAAACTGGCTTCTGGGAATGGGATAGGAGCCTGTTTATCCAATTCTTCCTTCTTTGAGTTGTTCTCTGTTGATCTCAATAAACTAAGTGGGTGGAAATTTGAAAAAGATAACAAGAAGGTTTTGCTTGTTTTTGCATTTTAAATTGTAGTAGTCTGAGGAAACTGTTTGAGGTTTCTTTTTTGTTTTGTTTTTTGGTACTGGAAGTTGAACCCAGAGGCATTCTACCTCTGAGCTATACTCTCAGTCCTATTTTATTTTTTATTTTGAAATATGGTCTCACTAAGTTGCTGAGGCTGGCCTCAAACCTGCAATCCTCCTGTCTCAGCCTCCCAACTACTAGGATTGCAGTTGTACACCACCATGCCTGGCATTTTTTTTTTTAATTGCCAGTACACTGGGACAAGATTACAGAATGGTTGGAAGATAGAGGGGGAAAGATCCCAGTGATTCTACAAACATCCTTTTTATGTATTCTATTTTTTCTTCCATCTTTAGTGGTAATCCCTGTACATTCAAGTTTGTATTCGGTTTCTTTTTCTTCTTAGTATTATACCATAAACAGTTTCCTGTGGTATACCCTTTTTAACTATTTTTATTTTGCTTAATTTTGGTTCTAGGGATGGAACTCAGAGCTTTACCACTAAGCTATATCCTCAGCCCCTATAATTATTTTTAATGGCTTTACAGTATTCCATAGAATAGATGAGCCACGATTTAAATACCTTTCTTATATATTTAGACTAATTGTAAGTTTGCTCAAGGAAAATTTTGGGGGGCTGGCATTTTATTTTGTCATATGTACCTTTTTTAAAGAATTAGTTTTGTTGATATAATTTATATATCTTAAAATTCACCCACTTAAGTGTACAGTGCAGTGTTTTTTAGTTTGTTTACAGATTTATATAACATCACCATACTCTTAATTTAAGAATATTTCCATCACCCCCAAAAGAAATCCATTAGCAATCATTCCCTGCAGCCCTAGGCCACCACTAATCTACTTTTTCTCTCTATTTGCCTCTTTGGTCATTTCATATTAATGGAATTATAAGTTGTCTTTAGTAACTGGCTTTTTTTTCTTAACAATGTTTTTTGAGATTCATGTTGGTAGCATAAATCTATTTCATTTCATTTCATTGCTGAATAATATTTCATTGTATAGATAAGCCACATTTTATCTGTCAGCTGATGGACATTTGGGTTGTTTTCATTTTTAGTTATGAATAATGTTGCCAAGAACATCCTTGTATAAATTTTAGTATGGACATATGTTTTCATTTCTCAGGGAGATATTTTTAAAACTGTATATATATTTCCACTTTGAAATTAACATTGTACTTGGTTATATAGTTTGAGGAAGAACAGGATTATAGTAAAATCTCTTGGTCCTGTGGTGTTTTTTTTTTTTTTCTTCAGTACACGGGATTGAACCCAGGGGCATTCTACCTCCAGGCTACACCCCCAGCCCTATTTTTTATTCTTTATTTTGAAACAGGGTTTCACTAAGTTGCAGAGGGCCTCACTAAGTAGCTGAGGCTGGCTGTGAACCTGGATCCTCCGTTCTCAGCCTCCCAAGTACTGGGATTACAAGTGTGCGCCACCAGGCCCGGCTGTGGTGTTGAAGATATTGTCCTGAATCAAGAAAAAAAGCCACTGGGAAGGAAAAAAAAAATCTCATTTATGAAGTTTGAACTCTCCAGTAACATTGTTTCCAAATCTTTGGACCAGAACTTTACATGTTTATGAGAGTTGACAGGTCCAGCAGTACCTAAATTCAGTATACATGTACTACTTTAAAAAATTAAAGAGGATTTTCAGCATGAAGCCTCAGTTCTAAATCATGTCATTGTGTTTTAAAAAGAACTTTACCATGCACCACACGAGCCTTCCTTATCACATGTAATTTATAGTTCTCAGCAGCTTTTCCTTTCCTTGTGAAAAATTCCATGCCAGGTTTCTGTGCACCTGCTTCTGCTAGGCTGGGAAGCCAACCAGCAAGGTAGGGAGGAGGAAGGAGAGGGGCTGTTCGAGCAGTGAAAATACAGGCCTGAGAAAGAATGCTCTTTAGAGCAGCTTTCACAGGTGGACCTTGGTTACACCCGAGGTTAAAAATACAGATCAGGCTAGACACCAGGAGGAGCAGATGGTGCTGCTGAGAGTGTCATTTCCTCTACAGATCTACCCCTGGGTGGTTTTACACCGTGCCAACTATCTTACTGGAATAATGCAACAGCCTGTCTTCTTTTGCCCTTGTCCTAATTGGAACTAGCATGTGTGATCAATAGCTAATTTTGCTTTCCCTGCTCCTAGATCCCTGCTGAAAGCTCTTGAAGGTGTACACATGCAGGTCACCTAATTGTTCCATTAGAGGGTCAAGATGGTTCCACTCCAGATACACACGTAGGATAGGGCACATGCCCATTGTCCAACAAGATAGACAAAATAAGGAGCTTGACTTCTCTGGGTCCCTGTATCTGGAAGCAAGCCCAAGAATTAGTCCTTCCAGAAAGTTCCCTTCTCCGTGTGTGTAAATGTGTGTGAATGTAGTCGCAATGTCCCTGCCAAAATTCCCTGCCCCAAATTTTGGGATTTGGAGCAGGCCCTGCGTGTTTCATACAAATTCTAATGCCAAGTCCTAGGAGTTTCAAAAAACTAAGTGAGCTGGGTGTGGTGGCACACTCCTGTAATCCCAGTACTTGGGAGGCTGAGACAGGAGGATTGCAGGTTTGAGGACAGCCTCAGCAAGTAGTGAGACTCATCAACCTAACAAGACCCTGTTTCCATATAAAATTAAATAGGGCTGGGCGTGTAGCTCAGAGGCAGAATGCCTCTGGGTTCAATCCCCAGTATCACAAAAAAGAAAAAAAAAGCTAAGTGAGGTGAGGTGACATGACAGACACTCTTTATCTGAAAATTCAAATGTTTGACTCTAGGTATCCAGATGCTACCAAATCTCCTTGTACACAACCAAGAATGAACAGAGGAGACTCTGTAGGCCCATAAAACTTTAGAGTTGGGAGAATGAGACCTTGGGGATTGTCTTATTCTATCGCCTCATTTTTTGGAAAAGAAAATGGGAAATGGAGGCTCAGAGCTGACTTGTCTGAGAGGTGAAAGGGCCTATGGGGAAGGTGGGCTCCTGTTTCCCAGTCTAGTGCTTTTTCTACCCCATAGTGATCACCTTGTTTCTCTTCCTCTTCTTGGCCATCCCAGTAAAGGATGGGGGCGGGGGTTCTACCTCTGAGCCACACCCCCAGCCCTTTTTAAAAAAAAATTTTTTTATTTTGAAACAGGGTCTTGGCTGGGCGTGGTGGCGCATGCTTGTAATCCCAGTACTTGTGAGGCGGAGACTGGAGGATCCGGGTTCGCGGCCAGCCTCAACTACTTAGTGAGGCCTCCGCAACTTCGTGAGACCCGGCTTCAAAATAAAGTATAAAAAATAGGGCCAGGGATGTAGCTCGGAGGTAGAAAGCCCCTGGGTTCACTCCCCGGTACCGCAAAAAAAAAAAAAAAAAAAAAAAAAAAGAAACAGGGTCTTGCTAAGTTGCTGAGATTGGCCTTGAACCAGTGATCCTCCTGTCTCAGCCTCCCAAGTACTGGATTACAGATATCCATTACTGCACCCAACAGTCTATATTGTTTTGAATAAGCTCATGTCCCTTCTATGATTGTGGTTTTGAGTCTAAAAGTGAGATTACAAAGGGGAACAAGTCTTATTTAAGTCAGTTTGTCTGAGGGAGAACTATTTTTAAATTGGGTGCAGTTGTACCTAGGCTGGGCCTCTTAACTATTTTACTTCTTGCTGTGCTTCTTTGGAGCTCAAAAAACTGCTACTTGACCCCAGGCCATTGGGATGTGTTCTCAGTCATTTTTCCCTTTGGGGCCTCCTTGCCCAGGTGAGTCAGTGGCAGGTGCTGTTAACATCTTAGACATAGTAGGATTGTTGAAGATTGGGAGATAATACGAAGCCATCTGGGAGAGCTGATCCCGTCCCCTACCCCCACTCTCACCCCCACTCCACCCCACCCAACCCCATTACAGACCAAAACTCTTCTCAGCTCTGGGTCTGACTTTCTCAGGCTTCTTTTATGTGGAATCAGCCACCCACTCAAAGGCAATGTGAACACACATCTCTAACTGTATCTCTCTAACCAGCCAGGAAGGAAACAGGTCGTGTATGAACAGTTTTGTGTTCAGTGGGTGCTGCTGTTTCAGTTTGCATGCTCAAGACATTACTGGAGAATTAACAAATGGTATGTTGACTGGTCCACACTTTTATCAATTCTTGATTTCCCATCCCGCCTCCAGGTAGAAACTCTGAGGTAGGAAGGCTATCTACCTCCTTGTTTCAGTCCTGTGGGGATTTTGCTTGTTACACAGCAAGATAGCAAGAAAAACAGGCTCTGGGTTTCATAAGAGTTCATTGATCCTTCATCCCTCCCCCTTTACATGCACCCTCAAGTCAGGATAATTGGTGAGCTGATAATCTGGTTGGGCTATGACACTGGGCTGGTGGGAGGCGGGTAGGTGGTTGCTGCAGAAACCAAAAGGATGTAAATGTAGTCATTTGTTTGGCACATATTTAGTGAATGCCTGTGCTGGGCACTAGGTATATAGTTGTGACAAAGAACAAAATGGGCACAACACTTGCCTTTATGGAGTCAGCAGTATAGGAAATACCCAGGAGTTAATTTGAGATATATTGGAGGACTCCGTTGTGTGCAGCGACTCATGGCCGGACTGCTCTGGCTTTGTTGGTGACTTTTGTGCTCTAAGTGAGCAGTCACCCTGGAAGGGAGGAGGAGGATTGGAGAAGTAGTCCGGAGAGTTCCCCTGGCCTCCTTAGCAAGAAAGCAACTTGCCTTTCTCTGTAGAGTGAGCTGGTCTAGGAGTTTGGTCTCGTGTGAGGATTCCTGCTGTCCTGCTTTACTTAACCAATCAGATTTTAATCTAGGGGTGTTTTGGGGCCCTGACTTTCCTTTTTTTTTTTAAGAGAGAAAAGCAGGTGAAAATTAAACAGTAAGAAATTGGGGAAAGGAAGTGTAGATAGAATCAGAGGTATGAATTTCTTTTTTAGTACTGGGGATTGAGCCCTGGGGCATTCTATCTTCTAACTATACCCCTGGTCGGTCGTTCGGTCGGTTCTTTCTCTTTCTCTCTCTCTCTCTCTCTCTCTCTCTCCCTCCCTCCCTCCCTCCCTCCTGGGGACTGAACCCAGGGGCATTCTACTTCCAAACTACATCCCCAGCCCTATTTTATTTGTATTTTTGAAACAGGGTCTCACTAGGTTGATTAGTCTCACTACTTGTTGAGGCTGTCCTCGACCCTGCAATCCTCCTATCTCAGCCTCCTAAATACTGGAATTACAAGTATGTGCCACAATGCCTGGCTTTATTTTTTTATTTTAAAGCAGGGTCTCACTAAGTTGCTGAGGTTGCACTGAAGCTGTGGTCCTCTTGTCACAGCCTCCCAAGTACTGGGATTACAGGCGTGGGTGACCATACTTGGCTTTGATTTTAGATAGAAGTGTTGATTTGTGAGATCTCTTTCCCTGATTCTGTGTTTCTATGGTTCTGTAACCCCTTGGAGCAGTTAAAGACTTAGGTTCCCACATATTCTACATCTAGGGTAGACATCTTTGTGCAGGCCCAGGTTCCAGGCTGACATTAGAAGTTCCCTGAGGTCAGTTACTGTCTTCTCCACTTCTTTGTACCCATTCCTCCATTAATCAATTAACTAATAAGAGAATGACCAGGGGTAAAATTAAAATAAAAAGCGTGGGAGGTGAGGCCCTCTGCAACTTAGTGAAACCCTGTTTCAAAATAAAGAATAAAATAAGGCTGGGGGTGTAGCTCAGAGGTAGAATGCCCCTGGGTTCAATCCCTAGTAACACACACACACACACACACACACACACACACACACACACACAGTGCGGGAGGACAAGGTGACATTGAGGACACGAGTGTTGATGATGAGGAATGAAACAGTGGTATTGTTGATAAAATTCTAAAAATGAAGATATTTGGAGGGAGACCTGTTTTGCATGAAAAACAAATCTAAGCAAGGTGATAAACAGCTGTTGGCATTCAACAAGTTCACCCTGACTGGTAGCAGAGGAAGAAGACAGTTCAGGAACTGTGGTGGTGGGAGGTGAAGGAAAGAGGATATTGGAAGTTGTCCAAAATGTTAGCAGGGCCAGTCAAAAACAAATTATAGTATCCCCTAAGTGTTATGGTTAAAGACCAGGGAGGCATCCCTGATAATTTTCAGGTGCAGGTCTTTGTTTCTAGAATTCTGTTGTTTATGAAAAAGCCTCAGAGGGCACCAGCCACGCCTTAAAAGCAATTTACACATTTGCTTCTGCAGTTTGGAGAAAAAAATATATTTAGCATCCAGTTTGAATACAGTTGCAGGCAAGGAAGTAGTTAATGCATGATGACTTGTTTCTCTCTTTGTTCTCCAGAGTTGAGCTCATTTGGTGGCACTTTTATTGCTTCTGGAATGATAAAGTATAATTGTGTGGGTCATCTCCTTTGATGGCCTGTGTATGCTTTTTCAAAAGCACATCTTTGAAAGAGGAGCTGCTCTGTGCAGATGGTGATGTGCTTTTCTAGGCATATATGTGAACAGTGGTAGCATTTTTTTCAGAGCCTTTGGTGTTGGTGTCACTGTCTGTGTGTAGGGGAGATATTGGTAGGATGATGTTAAAGTGACAAAGTGAAGAATTTTTCAAGTAATGCATCTAAACTCATTTGTTAATTGAACAAGTATTTATTGAATGCCCTATTCCATATAGCTATTTCCCCACAGTGATTCTTTGTGGCACACAGTTTAATACTTATTATGCATTTTTTGAATTGTTCTCCAATGTTTTGGTTAGGCTTTTCTCTTTATAGAGTTCAAATCCCTTGGGAATGGTTTAGTTTCTTCCGTGTTTAATATTCAGGCTGCACATTCATATCAACACCAGGAAATTTTTCTTCATTTTACAAAGTGTTTAAAAGTAATCTAGAGATGACTTCATACATAGGCAGGATATGTGTAGGTTCTGTGCAAATACTATATCATTTTATTTTATTTATTTATTTATTTATTTATTTATTGCAGTACCAGGGATTGAACCCAGGGGCGTTCTACCTCCAAGCTACACCCCCGGCCCTATTTTTTATCCTTTATTTTGAAACCGGGTCTCACGAAGTTGCGGAGGGCCTCACTAAGTAGCTGAGGCTGGCCGCGAACCCGGTTCCTCCAGTCTCTGCCTCCCAAGTGCTGGGATTACAAGCGTGCGCCACCACGCCCGGCTATATCATTTTATATAAGGGACTTGAGCATCTGTAGATTTTGTTTTTCACAGGGGTCCTGAAACCAGTCCCTGTGGATACCAAGGGACAACTAACTGTACAGTGAGGAAGATTTTAGTCCCATTTTTCAAATGGGAAAGACAAGACCCAAATTTGGCAACCAGTGGGCGTTTAGCAGCTGATGTACTTATATAATAGGGAAGCTGAGTCAGCTGGGACCCAGACCCTAAATCAGATACTGGTAGCTCACGCTGGGAAATGGGGAAACTCGGGGGATTGCAGACTTGGTATGCTTACTTGCTGAGCAACAGCAATAGAATAGCAGTAGCTCCTTCCCTCTTCCCCAACCGCCATCTCAACACAGGTACCCCAATTCAGTATGTCAGTATGTTTTCATATACTGATGGGACAAAAGTGTGAACATGTTCATAATTCAAAAGGGCAGCCTTCATACCCTAACTAAGGAAACGTGTTTCCATACAGTATAAGGTTTTTTTATTTTTATTTTCTTGGAGGAGGGGGGGAGGTCATAGGAACAAAACTCTGCCATCTAGAAATCTTTGTTGTTGACAGGTTATTAGAGGGTTCAGATGGAGTAAAATAGCAGAAATTCTGAGTTCCTTGGGATTTGTGAGCAACTTTGTAACAGGCATTGTTGGAATCTTATCTTTCCATCCTCCTGCAGGCCTGTTCTGACCAGGCAGCACCGAGGGTCTAGTTCCCAGAGGGGAGCTGTCTACCTCGGAACTTGAAGGCTCACAAAGGCATTTCCTTTCTTTTGCTCCTGGCACAGGGAGCCCAGCATCTCCTGTAGGCCAGGGTCTTCTCTCTCGCCCTGCTCCTTTTCAGAGGCCCAAGATGAGCATGTGTGGGCAGTGAGGAGGGTAGAGTTGGAGGAATATGAAATAGTGCTAATGTTCTTGGGGCAGGGATGTGCTCTGACAGCCTGTTTTTCCCATTTAGTTGGGAGAGAGGAGGAGTAATACTGGCTGTGGGCCAGGCATAGCCCTTTCCTGTGTCCAATGAAAATAGATAGTTGTTTCAGAAGTGGGTACTTAGTGGGAAGGAGTGGGGGGTGGCAGGCTTTGGAATTAGAGTAACCCAGCTTTCAGTCTCAGCTCCACATTCCAGCTGGATGACCTTGAACAAATCTTTTTATTGGGGAGGGTACTGGGGATTGAACCCAAGGGCATTTGAGCTATACCACCAGACCTTTTAATTTTATTTTGAAAAAGGGCCTTGCTAAGTTGCTGAGGCAGCTATAGCTGTGTGTGTGTGTGTGTGTGTGTGTGAGAGAGAGAGAGAGACAGACAGACAGACAGACAGACAGACACACCAGTGATTGAATCCAGGGGCATTCTACCTTTGAGCTCTACCCCAAGCCCTATTTTATTTTTTATTTGGAAACAGCTTCTTACTAAGTTGCTGAGGGCCTTGCTAAGTTGCTGAGGCTGGCTGCAAACCTGTGATCTTCCTGTCTCAGGCTATCAAGTACTGGGATTACAGGCATTGGCCCCACACTCAGCTTCTTCTTCTTCTTCTTCTTTTTTTTTTTTTTTTGTGGTACTGGGGATTGAACCCAGGGAGCGTTCTGCCTCTGAGCTACACCCTCAGCACTATTTTATTTTGAAACAGGGTCTCACTAAGTTGCGGAAGGGCCTTGCTATAAGTTGCTGAGGCTGGCCAAGAAACTGATCCTCCTGTCTCAGCCTCCCAAGCATTGGGATTACAGGTATGCGCCACCACGCCTGGCCTGCCATAACTTTTTTATTTTTGTGGTACTGGGGGTCAAACCCAGGGGCCTTCTACCTGCAGGCTACACCCCCAGCCCTATTTTATTTTTTATTTTGGAACAGGGTCTCACTAAGTTGCTGAGAGCCTCACTAAATTGCTGAGGCTGTCCTCAAACCTATGATACTCCTGTCTAAGCCTGCCAAGTACTGGGATTACAGGCATGCGCCACCACGCTTGGCTTTGCCATAACTTCTTAAGTTTCCTTTTTGTGTCATTTGAATTTTTCACTTGAGTAATTTATTAAAATCACACTTAACACCAAACTGATACTCATTGTGATGTGAGATTACAATGCACCAATAAAAACATAAAAAAAATCACACTTAAAGGTAACCCCTCATAGAATTGTTAGGAAAATCAAATGAAATGGAATATTTAAAGCAGGAGGCATTAGCTGGGTGTGGTGGAACATGCCTATAATCCCAGTGCTTGGGAGGCTGAGAGAGGAGGATTGCAGGTTCGAGGCCAACCTTAGCAACTTAGTGAGGCCCTTCACAATTTAGTGAGACCCTGTTTCAAAATAAAAAATAAAAGAGGACTGGGGGTATAGCTCAGAGGTAGAAAGCCCCTGAGTTCAATCCCTAGTAACACACACATACACACACACACACACACACACACACACCAGGAGGAATAGTTCCTGACAAGTACAAAATACTCAAATGGCAGTTTGGGGAAGAAGTGATATGAGCAGCCCACCCCTGCTTTTGTTGTGTTGGGGTTTCTGCCTGGGTATGTAACTTTGGGTAAGTCTCTTGGCTGTGCTCTAGTTACTTCACCTGAAAGTGGCAGTTAACAGTGGTATCTGCTGGGTGTAGTAGTGGGTTTTGAGGATTAAATGAGAGGAGACACCTAAAGTGCTTCACCTGGTATTGGCACATGGTAAGTGCTCAGTAAATACTAGTGTTGTCAGCTGTTATTTTCATGACTATGCTTGAAGTGAGGCAGGGGTTGTACCCACTTTTGTGTGTGGTGCTGGGGATATTCTACCTCTGAGATACACTCCTAGCCCTTTTTATTTATTTATTTATTTTTAATTTGGAAACAGGTTCTCTCTAAGTTTAGCTAAGAGCCTCGCTATGTTGCTGAGGATAGCTTTGAACCTGCGATCCTCCTGTCTCAACCTCCCAAGTACTGGGATTATGGGCATACACCACCATGCCTGGCTTGTACACACTTTAAAGTTACCAAAAGTGAGGCGCAGAGTAATTAAATGACTTTTTTTAAAGGCCAGATGTTGGGTTACAGCAGAAATGGGGCTGACTCCTGCATGGTCTCAGTGCTTGCTCTGTTAGAGTGGGTGACTGTAAACCGGGGGGTCTTGCAGGTGTGCACACAGGAGCACTGGCCAGGGCTGCAGACTTGTGATGTAGCAGAGCACTGCTGGTCTGGACAGAGGGGTTAACAAGGGTCAGTTTGTTTGGCGGGGCTGAGGCCAGCTTTGGACCACATCCTTTCCCTGCTTTCCAGGGCAGATGGACCACATCCTGAGTGACTAAAGGGAGGGGTTTGTTTCCTCTCCTTTTCCTTCCACATCCTTCTGGTTTGGTAGGTGGCACACTCTCTACCACTGCCCTTATTGTGGTTCAGTTCTCTGAATTGTCGCAATCAGAACATTCAGGTCTGGTCTTCTCTGTGAAGCTGTCCCTGAGGCTGGAGGCAACCCTGACAACCACACCTCAGGAGCCTGTGCATTCTCTTCCTCCTTCATCCTGGCAGGCTGCACAGGACAGGCGCAGCTTCTTCAGGACAAGGCTTCCCTCTCCATCCACTTTTGTGCTGCCATGATGTCCAGCCTGCTCCCGTGACTTATCTGCTTGTTTGGGGCACTGAAAGGTGAAACTAAAGCCATTCTTGGTGCAAAAACAGGTTCTGAGCTTTGCTGTGGGCTTCCATTTCATATATTTAGCCAACCTTCCATCCTTCCCTCCCTCCCTCCTTCCCTTTCTCCTTCCCTTCCTTTCTTCCAATGGAACCCAGGGGGTGTTCTGCCTCTGAGCTATACCCCCAGCCATTTTTAAATTTTGAAACAGGGTATCACTAAGTTATCACAAGCTACTGACCTTGAACCTGCCATCCTCCTGTCTCAGCTTCCCAAGTACTGGGATTACAGGTGTGCACCACCATGCCCAATCTGTATATTCAACATTTTGAGAGGAAAAAAATATTGGGTGTGATTTCTCCCCAGTATTGTTTTCAAAGAGTAAGAGATTCTTGTTCCCAAACTCAGTCCTGGGGTGAGAGCTGATTACGTCCCCAGCTTCCCACCTTGGATTTTTACAGAACAGTTCTTACCCTTGCCCTTTCTGCTCTCTCCTTATCAGACATTTCCACGTTTGCTCTGCTCTCTTCCTTCTTCACAGGGGTAATGAGATACCAATTAGGGAGAATACAGGCAGTGCACTGCCAAGTTTTACCAGTCTGCATAGTGGACTGTAAGAAAGAGTGTGCATATTTGTTCGTATCTCTTTAGATGAGTCTGTTCTCACTTCTGTTGGCTCAGATCTTAAAGACCTCCTGGAAAGGACTCTTTACTTTTAGCTAATTGAAAATAAGAATCTTCGGTAGCTGGGCATGGTGGTGCACGCCTGTAATCCCAGTACTTGGAAGGCTGAGACAGGAGGATTGCAGGTTCAAGGTAAGCCTCCCCAAAAACGTAGCAAGACTCTCAGCAAACCTAGTGAGACCCTGTTTCAAAACAGAAAATAAAAAGGGCTGGAGGTGTAGCTTGGAGGTAGAATGCCCCTGTGTTCAATCCCCAGTAACACACACACACACACACACGTTCTGACACACACACACACATCAAGTTCTGAGTTGGGCATGGTGGCACAATCCTATAATCCTTGTACTTGGAGCTGGGTGTGGTGGCACACACCTGTAATCCCTGTACTTGGAGGCTGAGACAGGAGGATTGCAAGTTTAAGGACAGCCTCAGTAACCTAGTGAGACTCTGTTTCAAAATAAACAATAAAATAGGGCTGGGGATGTAGCTTAGAGGTAGAATGCCTCTGGGTTCAATTCCTAGTAACACTAACACACACACACACACACACACACACACACACACACACACCAAATAATTAATTGATTAAAAAAAGAGAACTAAGTTCTGGATTTATTTCAGAGCTAATCATGCATTTGCAGGAGCAGCTTCAGGACACCGGGGAGAGAGTCATGGCACACAGCCTTGGAGCTGTCATCAAGGATGCCCCCTTTTGGGAACCATATTGTAGGCAGTCCCTGGCCTGTGGAAAGTCATGCCTGGGCCTTATCAGAAATGAACCAGATGGTATTTGTAGTAAAACTGGCAGATGTTCTTGCTGTCAGAATTAATTAAAAATTTTTACATGTAAATGTGGGATTATAGGACTCTTGCTTTTGGGGTTTTTGTTGTATGTGGAGGGGGCTGCCCTTACCTTACAGAGACTTAGTAACTGTTAACTCTGCTTTCCCATTTTTTCAGATTAAGTTCTCTTTCCAATTGGGTCATTTGTTGGTGGGAGATACAAAGTGACCAGTCTCTAGCATAAGTTGAGGTTGCTAGTGAGACCATGTGCTGGCTATAGAGATACCCTTGGTGGCTAACGTGGTCGTCATTTGTGTCACTTCTTCAGGTTAAGACTTTTGGATTTAGCAGGTATGATACCTAGAAAGAGTGACTGTATCTAAGTTGCCCAGAAAAGGAAGAAGAAAAGTCCCCTGAGGGGTGGGACAAGGAAGTATTGAGTATCTGGCACTGTGCTAGGTGCCTTACCTAGGTGGGCTGGTCTTCACTGGATAGATGAGGACATCAGGCTTTTCAACATTAAGTACCGTAATTTACTGTGTTGGAGCTGGAGCCGAAGTTGGAGTGATTCCAAAGCTTGTGTTTCTTTCATGGCTGATAAAGTCTATGTAGATTAGAAAGTTGGGGTGGGGGATGAGGTGGTGAGAAAGGAGGGTAAGGCCAGGTGGGAGCTGCAGTGGAGGGGGGCTTGGGAGTGAATTGTCCTGGTGGAGGGTATAGAAAGGAAAGATCAGCAAAAACAACTAATGTTGAAAAAGAGAAGTTGAAGTATCTCTCAGGTGTGTGTGTGTGTGTGTGTGTGTGTGTGTGTAATGTTGGAAGATGAGCTCTTCCCTGAGGGACGCCCTAGGGTTTACTTGGGGCCTGGAGGACCACATAGCCTCTGTATTTAGGCAGGTGGCAGGCAGTTGAGCCCTACAGGAAGCCTTTTAATCCCTGATATTTATAGACTGGTCTGTGCTCTGCTAAAAGGCAACTCCCATTTTGGTTAGCATTATCTATCTGCCTTTGAAACACCACTTTAGTGGATCCCCATTTGGCCCAGCAGTAGGGCCTGGGCAATGCCTTGCTACATTATCCCATTCCCTGCTGCCTAGGAGGTCATGCAGGGACAGTTCTTGGGGGAGTTCTGACATTTCTTTCTATATGACCTCTGGCTGCTCCCTTTCCTTTCAGGGATGAGTTGGAGTTAGGTGTGGGAAAGGTAGTCCTCTTGGCTGTGTTCAGGTTACCCAGAAATGATGACTGTGGTTTGTTCCTCAGCCTCTCACTGTGAGGCTGGGGTCACTCTGTTTACAGCTTGACCAACCCTGCAGTCAGTCCATTTTAGTGTGGATTTATGGAATGCCTGCTAGTATGTGTGGGTCTGGGGTGGTATACAGAGATGAGGGAGACAGGTCTCTGAGCTAAGGAGGGAGACTGATGAGTATTCATCTCTTACAGCTGGCTGGCTCCTTATAGTAGCAACTGTCCATGAACTTTCAGTCTTGTCTAATTTACATGTTTATTGTGAGGGTTGAATGCAGTCATAATGAATTGAGACTGCTTTGAAAAGTATAAAGCCCTAAATTCATAAAAAACTTTCTTGATCCAAGATAGGCTGATAATAAATGCTAACATGTATTGAATGTTTTCTATGTGCCAGACATTGTTCTTAGTGCTTTGTATGTATTTGCTTACTTAATCTTAATGTATTAGCTTAATCTTCACAGCAATTTTGAAGAAGGCTGCTTATGTTTACCCATTTTACAGCTAAAAGAGGATTTAAAAAGCTTGCCCAGCCAGATGTGGTGGCACAAACCTGTAATCCCAGTACTTGGGAGGCTGAGACGGGAGGAGCACAGATTTGAGGCCAGCCTCAGCAATTTAGCGAGACCCTGTTTCCAAATAGAAAATAAAAAAGGGCTGGGGGTGTAGCTCAGAGGTAGAATGACCCTGGGTTCAATCCCCAGTATAAAAACAAATAAAAGCTGGGCGTGGTGGCACACACTTGTAATCCCAATACTTGGGAGGCTGAGACAGGAGGATCACATGTTCAAAGCCAGCCTCAGCAACTTAGAGGGGCTCTCAGTAACTTAGCAAGACCCTGTTTCCAAATAAATAAAATAGGTCTGGGGGTGTAGCTTGGAGGTAGAAGGCCCCTGGGTTCCATCCTCAGTACCACAATAAACAAACAAACAAATAAATAAAAGCTTGCCTCAGCTGGCACAGATGGTCAGTAGCAACCCACCTTGTGGAAACTCCCCCAAAGGGAAGCAGCAGCCAGGGCTTACCCTGAGGGACCAGAAATGAGCAGAGGAAGGTCAGGCTGGTGCCCAAGAAAGCATCAGCATTTCTGTACAACTCAATTAAATTATTAAAACTGTTTCTGAGCTTGGAGCCATCTTTCTTGGAGAGTAATACAATTGAAATAGATAATTTAGCCGGGCGTGGTGGCGCACACTTGTAATCCCAGTACTTGGGAGGCTGATACCAGAGGATCCGGGTTCACGGCCAGCCTCAGCTACTTAGTGAGACCCTGTTTCAAAATAAAGAATAAAAAAATAGGGCTAGGGGTGTAGCTCAGAGGTAGAATGCCCCTGGGTTCAATCCCCAGTACTGCAAAAGAAAAATTAGTTCACATATGTGGATGGACACACCGACTAAAGCACAGAGAGAGGCACAACCATAAAGTGACTGCATCTTTACTCAATTTGCAAATAAAGCAGAGGCTCCAGCAACATGCTTTGTGTTTGGACTCTTAAAGAATGCATTTTTAAAAACCAAACTAAAAAACTCCTTTCCTCTCAGCCCTCTTCTGTTGAAATTTTTATTAAGAATATCTGAAGCTGGGCATGGTGGTACAGGCCTATAATCCTAGCACTTGGGAGGCTGAGACAGGAGGATGGCAGGTTCAAGGCTAACCTCAGCAACTTAGACCCTGTTTCAAAATTAAAAAAAAATAAAAAGGGTTGGGGTATACCTCAGAGGTAAAATGCCTCTGGGTTCAATCCCCAGCATCAGTCAATCAATCAATCAAAAGGGCTGGGGGTGAAGCTCAGAAGTAGAATGCCCCTGGATTCAATCCCCTAATACCACCCCCCAAAAAAAACTCTCAGCTGAGCGCCATGGTGCACACCTGTAATCTCTCCTGTTCAGGGGGCTGAGGCAGGATTGCAAGTTGCAGGCCAGCCTGGGCAATGTCGTGAGACCATGTCTCAAAATAAAAAGGGCTGTGGGATGTAGCTAAGTGGTAGAGTGCTGCTAGCTACATTCAATCCCCAGGACCAGGAAAAAAAAATCTGAATTTGATTATTAGTATGCAGTGGATTCATCTTTTGGCAGTTATTTTCCAGAGAAATCAAGCTGATTTTTTGAGGCAACTTCCAGCCAGGCTATTTCAGATGTGAAAAGGTGGGGGCAAACACATGCAGATCATGGAAAAGGCACTCTCAGATGTCTGTAAAGAGAGCTCTCAGAGTTAATATCTCTGAATTGATGTATCATTCCACTCCATTTTGTCAAGGGCTTTCTTAACATGTGGCACCTATCACTGAAAGTGAGTATCTGTCTCATTTAGTAGTTCAGGGGAATTATCCATCATCCAGTGACCTATACTCCCAAATCATGTAGTGCCTTCAGAGGTCTCCTAGAATGCCCCAAAGCAGAATCTCAAAGTGTGCTTCAGAATCACCTGGCCCACCAGAGACCTTCAAATTGGTCCCCTTGTTGGTGGGGCCCTGGTGACTAGGAGTTCAACAAGAGCTCTGAAGTACAGCTGGGAAGCCAAGCCCCCCTCCACCTCTGGAGGATGGATAGCTGCAGGCAGCAGTGTGAACAGTTGTCAGAACTAACTGTTCTGCTTTATGATGGTGCCTCCTAGTCCACAGTACATCCAGGATAATGTTAACACTTAAAATAAATTACATTTATGTGACATGGAATAAATTTGGACTTCTACCAAGATTGCATGCTTTGAGGTCAGACTGCTCAGTTTGAAATCTTTGCCTTATCACTCTCTATCTGTGTGACCTTGGACAGATTATTTAACCTCTGTGCAATGATTTCCTTGCCTAAAATGGAGATAAGGATAGTACCTGCTTTTTAAGCTTGTCAGGATTAAATCACATATTGGATGTAAAAAGCTCAGATCCATGCCCAGTGAATAAACTCAAATGCCAGTTAATAATAATGATGTTCTGATTATCCTGAGGTCTCCTGTTACTGGGTGGGATTATGACTGCCCCAGTTACAGAATCAGGTCCAGCAGGGTGAAAAAACCCCTCTTTGCATTGGCACTGTCAGGCCACAGGCTTGTAAAAGACTATGTGCCACCCTAGGGAGACTTAACACTGGAAATAATGCTTGAGATAACACTCCAGTTTGGGTTTTCTGAGGCCCCTGTGTGGAAGGATGCAGCCTGACTGTTCTGGGGTAAGCAAGAATCTGTGACAGGTGGGAGGGGAGTACTTGTTTAGAAAATGTCAGAGAATCCAGCGAGTTGTTATGACCAACAATTTGTTCTCATTCAATCTGGACTCTTTTCCCCTTATGCTTGTTTAATGGTTAGGAAAGAAGGCCAAATTGCACTTTTCCTTTGTAAAGATGCACGTCTCAAATTTGTTTCCCCCTGGAACCGACTTGTTTTAAAATTTTTTAAACTCACAAGTTAGGCTTGTTTCTTGAAGAAAGATTAGGAAATGCAGTTTAGTTATAGCTGTACCAGAGGTGGCCCCTGCCCACCCTGTTCTTACACTGCTCTCTGCTCCGCTCTGGGATGGTCAGGGATAGCAGAGTTTTCTTGGTGGTACTGGGGATTGAACCTAGGGGTGTTCTACTGAGCTGTACACCTTTAGCACTTTTTATTTTGAAACAGGGTCTCGCTGAGTTGCCCAGGCTGGTCTCAAACTTGCAATCCTCCTGTCTCAGCCTCCCAGGTACTGGGCTTACAGGTGTGCGCCACCACTGTGCCTGCCACTTGGGATCATTTTTCACACTGCCAAGGTGGTGAGGGATCTTGGGGTTCTCTTCTCTGCAGGCACTGGTCCTTGCTCTCAGAGTGAATCTCTGCCTCTTCCCTCCCTAACAGCAGCTAGAGAGGCTCTGCTTCTAGAAGGGGAAACTCATTGCGTAAGGAGAGCACTTCCCTCATGGCTTTCAAAACGTAATGCTTCCTTCCCCCTTTCTCTTCTTCCCAGAATAAGGGCTGCCAGTAAGACTAGTGTAGGACTCTTGAGATGTGTTTATCATCCTGTGATGGACAGAGGATTGTTAGCGCCTCCAGTCCTTATCTTCCCATCGACCCCCCTCACCCCCTTGCAACTGGGAATTACAGGAAATCACAGCTAGCATAATAAACCACAGGCATATGGGAAGGACGGAGTGTGTTTCTGCCATTCCCAGAAACAGGCAGAATGGCCGAGCTGGCTGACCTTAGCATTTGGCTTTTGTGGAGCCAGTGCATCTCCTGAAGGTAATGGAACTAGCTGGGAATGGAAACCTGAGTCTTCTCTTCCTTCCAGCACTCTTCTTCGGAGCCCCTCTGGTCTAGTCAGTGACCAGACCCTGCCACCTCTGCAGTTCCTATTACCACCATCCTGGCTGGACCTTGTCATCCTGTCTGGCCTTCAGTTGCTTTAGTTTCGTTTCTCTTTCACACAGTGCTTATCTCTAGGGGACTAGGTAAGAGACTACAACCCTCTGTGTCTGAGAGGTGGCACTGCTGTCCCTTCCCTGGTGAGGTGCTCCTTGAGGGCCTTTATAGTAAGTGCTATGGAATTGGATTCGGTCAGGCTTCCTCCTCAGGAACATTATTGGTCCCTACTACCTACTGACCCTGGGCTGAATTTCTCTGCCTGTTTTTCATGTCTATGCTTTAAGAATCCAGTTGAATACTTAATACTTTGTGGATAACCAGAGTCTGCTAGGTGGCAGAAACCAGTAAGAGTTGTCCCTTGCCCTAAAGGATTTTAGAATGGAATTTATTTTGTTTTCCCCTGATCCCTGGCCTTCCCCACATCTGGTATGCTTATTTCAGTGTTCCTGCCTGAGAAAGAATGTTCCCTCTTTTTTTTTTTTTTTTTGGTGCGGTACTGGGGATTGAATCCAGGGACATTCTACCTCCCAGCTACATCTCCAGCCCTATTTTTATTCTTTCTTTTCTTTTCTTTTTTCTTTTCTTTTCTTTTTTTCTTTTCTTTTCTTTTGCAGTACTGGGAATTGAACCCAGGGGCATTCTACCTCAGAGCTACACCCCCAGCCCTATTTTTTATTCTTTATTTTGAAACAGGGTCTCACTAAGTTGCAGAGGGCTTCAGTAAGTAGCTGAGGCTGGCCGTGAACCTGCGATCCTCCTGTCTCAGCCTCCCAAGTACTGACTGGGGTTACAAGTGTGTGCCAACATGCCCGGCTTTTTTTTTTTTCTTTGCAGGACTGGGGATTGAACCCAGGCATGCTCTACCACTGAGCTACATCCCAGTCCTTTTTATCTTTGATTTTGAGACAGGATCTTGCTAAGTTGCTCAGGCTGGTCTTGAACTTGGGATCCTCCTGCCTCAGCCTCCCTAGTACTTGGGATTATAGATGTGTGCCACTATGTTTTCCCTGGTTGGAATATTCCTCATATATTCCCTCTTTCCTTCTCTGATTTTTTGTTGTTGTTGTTGTTTTTTTAAGCCTTAGAGGCTTTCAGGACCAATCTGCCTTCTCCTTTTCTTTCTTTTTTTTTTTTTCTTTGCGGTACTGGGGATTGAACCCAGGGGCGTTCTACCTCCGCGCTACACCCCCGGCCCTATTTTTCTATTCTTTATTTTGAAACCCGGTCTCACGAAGTTGCGGAGGGCCTCACTAGGTAGAGAGAGAGCTGAGGCTGGCCGCAAACCTGGATCCTCTGGTCTCCGCCTCCCAAAGTATTGGGATTACAAGCATGCGCCACTACGTCCGGCCCTTTTCTTCTTCTAATCTTTTTTTTTTTTTGGTGCCGGGGATTGAACCCAGGAGCATTTTACCTCCGAGCTACACTCCCAGCCCTATTTTATTTTTTTATTTGTAAACACGGTCTCGCTAGGTTGCTGAGAGCCTTGTTAAGTTGCTGGCCTCAAACCTGCAATCTTCCTGTCTCAGCTTCCCAAGTACTAGGATTACAGGTGTGTGCCATCATCCCTAGCTTGCCTGCCTGCCTGCCTGCCTGCCTGCCTGCCTGCCTGCCTCCCTGCCTCCCTGCCTCCCTGCCTCCCTGCCTCCCTTCCTTCCTTCCTTCCTTCCTTCCTTCCTTCCTTTCTCCCTTCCTTTCTCCCTCCCTCCCTCCCTTCCTGTACTGGGGATTGAACCCAGGGGTGTTCTACCTCTAGTCAAACCCCCAGCCCTATTTTATTTTTAATTTTGAAACAGGGTCTTGCTAGGTTGCTGAGAGTCTTACTATGTTGTTGAGGCTGTCCTTGAACCTGAAATCTTCCTGTCTCAGCCTCCCAAGTACTGGGATTACAGGTATGCACCACCATGCCTGGCTCGCCTTCTTTCTTTCTTTCTTTTTTTTTTTTTGTGGTACTGGAGATGGAACCCAGGGGCCTTCTACCACCGAGCTACACTCCCAGCCTGATTTTATATTTTTTTTATTTGGAAACAGGGTCTCACTAAGTTGCTGAGAACCTCACTAAGTTGCTGAGGTTGGCTTCGAACTCAGCCTCCGCTTTCTTTCTTTTTTAAGGCCCTCTTTCATTATCTTGGTTTAGATAGTTTTTCTTTATTTTTTCATTATTTTGTCCACAGCTCACAAGTAGCTGGTGCTTATTCTTCCTTATTTTCAAATTTTCATATCTTGTGATTCAGCATTTATTGTACACACATCAAATGCTGATATAGATACTCCTGCCTTGTTGGGTGTCTTAGTTGTTTGCTCTCTGGGCGTGCAGCCTCCCCAACCTCATTGAAAGTTCCTGGTGGGCTGAAGACTGTGCCTTCTTTGCATTTTGCAAACTATGTATGGAAGACTATTAGGAAATGATGAGACATGGGGCAGACAAAGGTAAACCATGAGAGGTGAGAGGAAATGTGGTTCCTAGCAGGACTTTGGATGGCCTGGAGCAGAACAGGGGCGGGGGCTAGAGGCTGGGGACCATCCAAGAGTTTTAGGACTCTGAGAACCAAGACCTGGGAGAAAATAGAAAGGGCAAGTAGGGTCAGATTTGTGCCTCACGAGTTTGTCCCACCTTAAGCGTCTCCTAAACGCTGACTATGGTTCACATGGAGGATGTGTTCATTCTAGGTGACTAGGTTTCTTGGGGAATGATGGTAAGGCCACATACCTCTGTTTAATTCAGGTTCTTTTTGTGAGGCCGCATACCTCTGTTTAATCCAGGTTCTTTTTGTGGTAATCACCCCCAAAGGAGGTATGAAAGGGGCCTGGACACAGGGAAGCTGATAGCTTAAGGAAATGGACAGTTAGGGGCAACAGTGACTAGACCTGTCAGACTGAGGATTTGATGTATTTGTATTACTGGCATTTGTATTGATTTCTCTGGGAAGTTTGGGGATTTGAATGTATTCTGCAAATACAAACATCTTTCTTTGCTTTGTCATTGATAGGGTTTATAGGCTTATGTTGCATTTTTTTCTTTGAATAATAGAATCTTACTTGAAATTAAAAGCAGTATCTTCCACTTTTGACTTAGAGGCAGAGTTTTCAGTGTCATGCTGACTTTTCCTCATCCTTCCTTTCATTTCTTGGATCCACCCAGGACTGTGGAGCATGTTGATAACATCTGTGGGCTAGGACCAGTTTCAGACAGTTAAATTCCTTGATAACCAGTTTAAATCGATGGACACATCTGAATTTACTGGAATTCCAGGTAGAAAGTGTGGTTGCAAAAGCATAGCCTATTTAATTATAACTTATATGAAAATAAAACCAGCTAAAATTTTCTTAATACATTTTCTGTAGGATACCTCTTTTAATCTTTTATTTTTGGTAAATGGGTTTTGGGGTGGCAGCCCCACTTCTGTTTTGATGGAGGAATAGAATAAGCCAGTGAGTGATCTCCCAGAATCCTGAGCCTTTGAAAATTGCTGTTGTTTTTGGAAAGTAATGAGTGCAGAAGCCAGGCCACCTGTTTCAGATTAATAACGTCTTCTCAGTCTGTTCTCAACTAGTAAATACTGTGGCCTTAGTCTGCCTAAAAAGATAATGACTTAAATTTGTCTACGTGTCTGTAGCAGTTTGGTAGTGAAGTACAGGCCTTTCATGGTGGATGATGATGGACCACTCAGTAGCAGGTAAACTGATCGTGTTGTGAGCTAGTTCTTTCTAAGACTCCCAGGAAGAAATCTGCTAGCTCATGTTGTATGGGGAGGGTCTTAATGTCAAGTAGAGGAGGAAGCAGCCCTAGAGAATGGAGGGATCATCTGCCCAAATGTGGCACTTCAGAGTACTTTGAATGAAGTTATGTGTTTTCTATTTGGAATAGGGTGTGTTGCTTCTTTTGAGAAGGGCTTTCCAACAGTACAATGGTTCCTCTGGAACTCATAGCAGGCTCCTTTTTCCACCCTCTCCTGTGTGTACAGCTGCCTTTCCCCAAGGGGAGCATTCATCTGTTTTAAAAAGCAGAGAGAGAAAAGTTCTCTGGAAATCAGAATTGCATTTGCTTTTTAGGAAGGCAAGTTATAAATTGGCTGTTGTTTGGAGAGGAGGAAGCCTGGATATAGTGTCACATCTCTCTGTGTTACACACACACACACACACACACACACACACACACACACACACCTAAATCTACCCATGTGTTTCTCCTGGCAAATGTGAAGGAGTTTGGAACCCAGGGTGCCCCTGATGACCCCTTTGTTGTTCTAGACCAAACAGGGCTTTTCAGCCCTGAGTAAGTCAGTTTGGTAGGCCACTTTCTTGCCCTGAACATCTCTGGCTGGCATTGGCCCTGAAGGTCAGAACCAGCCTTTGCAAAATGTCTTTTTTCTTCCAGTGCTGGGGGTCCATCATCCGGGCCTGGTGCATTCTGGGCAAGCGCTCTGACACTGAGCCACATTCCTTCCCCTGGCCAGCCTTTGGGGACTGTACCAGCGTGTACAGAGGCGTCATATGAGGGCATTTTGGACAGCAAAGATGTCTGATCATTGGATGTTTTTATCACACCCTTGCTTCAAGGTCTTGATGCTGAGGTTCACCAGGAAGTGAATGGGTTAGTAAATGGTTTTAACCCTAGTGCCCCTTAGTCTCTTTCTGCACAGTTTTAACCAGCGGTTGACATGCATCTTTGCTTCATTATGAGCAGAGGAGGAATTCTGCTTTGGCAGTTGAATAAACATGTTGTCTACTTAAATTCTATGGAGGGTTTTATACTCAAAGCTAATAAGTGCTCTCTTCTACTCTACACATGCTCTGATCTAGAGTGGGTGGCAGGCTGAGGGCAAGGCCCACAATAGAGCAAGTGCTGTTGAAGGCGGGGATTGAGGTGACAGTAAGGACAGATGGGCCCTCATGCTTAAGGCTGGGCAGAGAGGGAAGCCAGCAGCTTTCCCAAAGTGACTGTTTCTCACAGCTATGTTAGTGTGACCAGAGGAGGGGGTGGGCTCCTGGGGAAGAGGGTGGAAGAGTCTTAATTAAGCCTGCATGGTTTGGCACACCCCAGCTTCTCTTCCTGTTCTGTACTGGCAGATAATTTCCCTCTGCTCTCAGAACAACCACAACCCTTCCTCTTTTCCAAGGGCGGCCCATTTCTGTTAATACTGTGTACACACAGACACACACACACACAGACACACACACATAGACACACACACACACACACACACACACACACACAGCCTACCTCAGGTACTGCTGTGTGCACTTTTTGCCTCCTTTCCAGAGGAGGCAGGCAGCCACTCCTGTTTACTCTTGAGCCTCTCCTGCCACGCTGGAGTTCCTGGAGGCTGCTGCTGCTGACTTCTCCATCTGGCCTGGATGGGGGAACCATTTCTTGGGTGTTCAGAACAGATCTAACTCAACAAGAGCAGCACTGGCTCTGTCTCTATGTGGCAGTCAGATTCTGATGGGGAGGTATCTTTGGGAACTCATTTGAATGAGTTAGGTAACCTGGGTTCTGGTTCAGCCATTTGTAATCCCCTGTGTCCCTGGGCACATCATGATCCCTCTCTAGGGCACAGTTTCCCCCTCTTAAAATGGATAGATTGGACTTTACAAAATGACCCCATGATTCCTTTAGGCAGTATTGGGTAGGATCCCATGACAAACCAAGTAACCAGAGGCAGCAAAGGCAGGATAGTTCCCAGTTCTTTTGCCTCCAAGCTTTGGCTTGTGTTGTTTCTTCTTGGACCCCTCACCACCACCAGCACCACCAATCTCTTTCTTTACCCACCTCTTTCTTTTCAGCCTGGCTAATACCGTCCTAAAGCCAGAGTCAGTTCAGACTGCTACGTGCCCCTCCTCTGTGTGCCATATTGCCCTGTGCTCAGTACTTCCCTCCTGTGTTGCCATCTGTTTCCTTGTTCCTTCTGACCTCACCGCATGAGCTTCCTGAGGGCAGATTGTCTTGGTATCACCTGTTACCCAAGTTGCTGGTACAGTGCCTGGAATGTGGTGTATACACAGTGAGTGTTGAATGAATGAGTGGTCCCTCTGGGCTGGCGTACCCCAGTGTACTCTGGGAGCTGTGCTGGGTCCTCCCCCACCCCAACTTCATCACCCCACTCAGGCTGTCTTTCTGAGCTGTGTGGGTGCTGGAGAACCTTGGATAGTGCTGAACATTGTTTCTGAGGTGTGTCTTCCTGGGACAGGCTGAAGTAGCCACCCCCACTCGCAGGGTGCTCTTGCAAGCCTCTGTGGGCCTTGATTTTATCCTACTTCTCTCCATTTCCAGCCCTGGGGGAGGGCCCTGCAGGCATGTGCAGGTTGCAGTCCCCTGCCAGCTGCCTGGGGCTGGGCCATGTGCTGGTTGTGGTGAGCGCCCCTGCCGGAGTGTGGTGTGAGCAGCAATCTGATCTCCGCCTGGACACTGACTGCAGGGTGGGGTCCAGCTCCTTTCTCCCTTTTTGGTCTCCTGTTTCAGTGCTCTGTTATGCTTCTTCCTCCATGTCTTGGTTTTGTTCCAGCTGCTGCCCCCCACCACTCTGCTGGGAGAACCCTTGCTGCGTTTTTTGTTTACTCTGTGTGTGTTCTTTGCCGGTTTGCTCTGGCCCCAAGAATCTTTATGTAATATAAGACAGCAGCAGCAAAAAAAAAAAAAAAAAAAACCTTTAGAAATGAAACTTTGGACCCCTGTTGATCTCTGTTCAGATGCAAATGATGAGTTTTTTCCCATAAGAGTTAGTACCTTGGGTTCACCACCCTGTTTTCCCATCTCCTTCTGGAGAATCTTTGAACAGCAGGGGTGGGCCAAGTCACCCACTTGGAAGAGCTGTGCTTCAAACCTTGCCTGTTGCTCTGGCCTTGGATGGACAAAGGAAAGATGCAAGGGGGAAGTGACCTGCTCCCTATGTCTCTTGGTAATTCTGGGTTTGGAGGTTCTGGAGGGGTGTGTGGGGGGGGAGAGAATGAATGAGAATGAGTGTGTATAAACTGTGCAAGGAGGTTGGATTGGGAAGAGTGTGGACAGAATCTTAAAAACCATTCTTAGTAAGTGAAGAGATGACAAAGCAGGGACTAGAAAGTCAGCTTACCCTAAAGTAGGGCTTCCCAAACTTTAAGGTGCATATAGTCACCTGGGGAACTTTGCTGAAATGCAGATCCTCATTCAGTGGCTCTGGGAAGAAGGTGGAAGGAGGTTCAGGTTTCTAAAAAGCCCCCAGGTGATGCCAGTGCTGCCCTTTAATGAACCTCTTAATACTTGATCAAAGAGATTGACAGGAGAGAGGCCAGTTCCAACTTTCATATTTTAAACCCAGGGGAGGGCCTGAGCTGGCCAGTGTCTGCTGAGCTTTTTCCTGGGGCCCTCTTTCCTGAGCTCCTGGCTTCTCTGCACTCCTCTGGTTCAGTTTGGTTTCTGCTATATAAGAACCTCTGTCCTTCAGCGGATGGGCATGCATAGGCATAAGACTGGCTCCTTGCTCCTTCTCTCTGGTTCATTGCAAATAGATGAGAACCTACCATTTAAAATAGAATGGTAGAGGCAGAAGAACGTTACACCATTTTTTCCAACCCCTTCATTCTACTTAGGAGGAAATAGGCCCAGAAAAGTTTCGCGATACATCCAGAATCTCAGGCAATGGCAGAAGTGGGGTAAAAAAGCCAGATGTGTTCATTCCCAAGCTCCTCTCTCAGAGACTGTAAACTCCAGCTAGGGACTAGGGATCAAAATGTGGGCTTGGGCACCTGGAGGTAGGACAGAAGGCTTTTCAGTGGTGTGAGGGAATTTCACACTGTATGCACCACCAAGGTCAATCTCTGGACATGTCTGCAGCTAAGCATTTACTCACTTAGACCAGGGTTCTCAGCTGCAGCACCTTCACATTTTGAGCCAAGTAATTCTTTGTTTTCTTTGATGAGTGTGTGCGGGGAGGGCAGTGTCCTGTGCGTGGTAGAGTGTTTAGCAGCATCCTGGCTCTACCATTGGATACCAGTAGCAAGTCGTGACAAACCAGATCACCTCTAGATACTGCCATATGGGGAAACCAGACCAAAGTTCATGGAACAAATGAATTGTCACCTGTATGGCCCCTCTAGCATGCAGAGCCCCAGGCTGGACTGTGAAGAATAGGGTGCCAGCACAGGGTATTTAATGAGGAGGAGATTGCATAGCAAAGAATTGAATCACTCTCATGCACATCTCGAGTTATTCTTATCTGCCTCTGTCAAGGAGCATTCTTCCATTCTGACAAAATGATTTTATCTGAATTTGGGGAGGCCAGTCAGACACATTAACCAACAAATGTCTGTACTTAAGGAGGCCTACTTATACCTGATGCTGGTAGGCTGTCTCATTCCTTATTTATATACTTATTTGTTTTTGTGGTACTAGGGACTGAACCCAGTGCCTTGCACATGCTAGGCAAGTGCTCTATTACTGAGCTACATCCCTGGCCCTTTAAAAAAAAATTTTTTTTTTTTTAAATTTTGAGACAGTGTCTCTCTAAGTTGCCCAGACTGTTTTCAAACTTGTATCCTCCTGCCTTGGCCTACTGAGTAGCTGGGATTATAGGTGTGTGCTGCCATGCCCTGCTTCATTCTTTATTATTATAATTTTTAAAATTTCTTTTTTTGTGGGACTGGGATTGAACCCAGGGGCATTCTATCTCTGAGTTATACCCTCAGCCCTATTTTTTATTCTTTATTTTGAAACAGGGTCTCGCCAAGTTGTGGAGGGCCTCACTAAGTAGCTGAGGCTGGCCGTGAATCTGCGATTCTCCTGTCTCAGCCTCCCAAGTACTGGGACTACAAGCGTGCGCCACCACGCCCAGCTCATTCCATTCCTTTTTCCCCCCCAGTCTTTCTTTTTTTTTTTTTCTTTGTGTATATTATTTTGGATAGTTTCTATTGCTCCATTTTCGTGTTCACTAATTTTTTCCATCTGCATTGTCTAATCTGTCAATCCCCTCCTGTATACTTTTTACTTAGGTATTTGTATTTTTCCCTGTAGAAGTTCAATTTATTTTATTTTTAATTTTATTTTGTGGTACCAGGGATTGAACCCCGGGGCATTCTACCTCTGAGCTATACCCCCAGCCCTATTTTTTATTTTAATTTTGAAACAGGGTCTCAGTAGGTTGATGAGAGTCTCACTACTTGCTGCGAATGTCCTTGAACCTGTAATCCTCCTGTCTCAGCCTCCCAAGTACTGGGATTACAGGTGTCTGCCACTGGGCCCGGCTTAGAAGTTCAATTTGAATTTCTTTTTGCTTTTTTTGGTACTGGGATTGAACTCAGGGGCATTCTACCTCCGAGCTACACCTGCAGCCCTGTTTTATTTTTTATTTTGAAATAGGGTCTCCCTAAGTTGCTGAGGCTAGCTTTGAAACTGTAGTCCTCCTGGCTCAGCCTCCCAAGTACTGGATTACAGGTGTGCGCCACCACACCGGGCTTCAACTTGAATTATATGTCTTCCATTCCTCTCATCATACTCATGCCTTCCTCTTTGCTCTTGAACAGATGGACATAATAGAGATTTTTAGCATCTTTTTCTACTAGTTTTATCATGTGTAATTTTTTGGTCTGTCCTAGTGTTTCTTCTCCTAGTTTGGGGTCATATTTTTCTTTATTTGCATGTTTGTAATTTTTATTAGAATGCAGAGCAAGGTTTTATCTTACTAAGTACTTGAAACTTGTTGTTTTCTTGTAAATAGGTACTTTTGGCCTTTGTTCTCAGGAGCAGTTCAGTTACTTGGAATTGGTTTGATCCTTCCAAGGCATATTTTTATACTTTGTTGTGGCCAGTCCAGGACAGCTTTGTCTTGGGCTAAGATGTCCCCCTTCAAGGCAAAAACCCTTCTGAAGGATCCACCCAATGCGCTGTATATTAGGTGATTTCGGCTCTGGCTGGTAGGAACATGAATTGTTTCTGCCTCTGAGTGTGCTCTGGGGGTGGTGCTGCCCACTTCCTTCGTTGGTTATTTCCCCAACCTTGCTAGTTTCCCCACAGGCATGCACAGATCAATACCAGGCCCAAAACTCAATGGGATCCCTCTGCCAATTTCTGGAGTTTTTCACTCTGCAGCTGCCTCTTCTCAGTTACTTTATCCTGCAAATTCTAGCCACTTTGTCCTCTCCAAATTCCCAACTCGAGGCAGAGATTGAATTCTCAGGTCTTGCCTCCCTACCCTGTGGTTTGGGAACTCCCTAGGGAGTTAGCTGGGACACTAGTAGGACTTACTGCATTTCTTTCCCTTTTCTCAAGGATCACTGCCCTGTGCTGCCAGTTGTTCAGTGTCTGAAAATCATTGCTTCATATCTTTTATCTGGTTTTCTGGTTGTTTAAGGAAGAAGAGTAAACCTAGTCCCTGTTATTCCATCACGGCTGGTGGTACAAGTCACTTCCAACCAGTTTTCAATCTTGGATGTCATTTTCTTCCTGTGTTGTCTTACTGAAACAAGGATCCATGGAAACAGGTTTTATTGAGAATTCAGCTAAGTTCAGATCATGTCAGTTTGCCACATAGTCATTGAATACCTGCTATATCCCAAAGAATGGCATGGCCAGTATAATGCTGTACATGGTATAATCTATAACTTCACCTGTATTATTATTATTACTATTATTTTAATTTTGTTTTTTATTTTTGGTACTGGGTATTGAACTCAGGGGCATTGTACCTCCGGGATACACCCTGGCCCCCACCCTTTTTTTTCTTTTAGTTTTTTTTTGTGTGTGTGCGTGTGTGTGGTATTTGGGGTGGAACCCAGGGGCCTTTTACCTCTGGCCTATACCCCCGGCCCTATTTTATTTTTTATTTGGAAATGGTCTTGCTAAGTTGCTGAGAGTCTCACAAAATCGCTGAGGCTGACTTCGAACCTGTAATCCTCCTGTCTCAGCCTCCCAAGTACTGGGATTACAAGCATGCGCCACGATGCCCGGCTTTCCTTCAAATTTTGAAACAGGGTCTCACTGAGTTTCTGAAGCTAGCCTTGAACTTGTGATTCCCTCCCAAGTACTGAGATGACAGGCATGTGCCACTGTGCCTGGCTACTTCAGCTGTATTCTAAAGCTGCACTTTCTTAGGAGACTGGGTTTGTGCTTCTAAGTATTATCTTGGCATGAATGCAACATACGTACACTTGGAGGCTTTTTTCTGTACCACCTGACCATGGTCCCATTAAACCTGGGCAACCAACTGAACTAATTTATGACAATTGATGAGCAAACAGCAGGTGCTTGCCTGGCTACTTATCTGTGAGTTGGGCCCAGAAAGCTCTGTGGGGACAGGGTAGAGAGCGTGTGTTTGTGTATGGTGACCCCTCCATCTTACCTGGCTTTACTATGTGCCAGATATTGTATTGAACTTATAAAAAATGTATGAATAACTGACTCAACAATTCTATGAAATAGGTGCTGTTACTCCAGTTTTATATGTAACAAAACAGAGGCTCACATTAGTAAAGCAGCATGCATAGGCACTGTGGAAGTGAGAGGCAGAGCCAGGATTTGAAGTCCCCTTTGTGCGACTCTGAAACCCACACACTATTCATTAGACCACATAGATTGACCCCATAATTATGTTTAGCTTCCTCTCTGGGCTCCAGCTTACCTTCCTGTTTTGTTTTTTATACATTGGCTGTATATCTCCCATGTGTTTTTACTTTCTACCTCATACTGTAGTTACATCGTGTATTTGGAGGGCACGTACTTTCACCCTTTGTACCTCTCATGGAATCTAGTACTTTTTTTTGTGGTACTAGGGATTGAACCCATGCACGTTCTACCTCTGGGCTACACCCCTAGCCCCACTCTGTGTGTGTGTGTGTGTGTGTGTGTGTGTGTGTGTGTTACTGGGGATAGAACTCAGGCATTCTACCTCTGAGCTATACCCCCCAGCCCTACTTTTATTCTTTTATTTTGAAACAAGGTCTCACTAAGTTGCAGAGGGCCTCACTAAGTTGCTGAGGCTGCCTGAGAACCTGCCGTCCTCCTGTCTCAGCCTCCCAAGTACTGGGATTACAGGCATATGCCACCGTCTCCAGCTAGTCTAGTACTTTTAAAGTTGCTTACTGTATGTGTTGACCAGTGGGTTCCTTAAGAAAATGTGTTAGGAATGAGTACAGAAACCCTATCTGGAGGGAAATAGTAAATTCCTTCATTAATTTATTTTTAAAATTATTATTATTTTTTTCTTTTTTGTGGTACTGGGGATTGAACCCAGGGGCATTCTACCTCCTAGCTACACCCCCAGCCCTATTTTTTATTCTTTATTTTGAAACAGGGTCTTACTAAGTTGCGGAGGGTCTCACTATGTAGCTGAGGCTGGCCGCGAACCTGCTATTCTCCTGTCTCAGCCTCCCAAGTACTGGGATTACAAGCGTGCACCCCCAGGCCCAGCTATTATTGGTATTTTTGAGGTACTGGTAGTTGAACCCAGGGGCATTCTACCTCCTGAGCTATGCCCTCAGTCCTCCCCACACCCTTTTGAAACAGAGTCTCAGTAGGTTGCTAAGAGTCTTGCTACCTTGTTGAGGCTGACCTTGAACCTGTGATCCTCTTGTTTCAACCTCCCAAATCCAGGAATTATAGGCATGCGCCACCAGGCCTAACTCCTTCATCAATTTATGATGTTTCTTCCTCATCGGCTATGTATTTACTACAACCCCACTTAACATCTTCTAGGATATTACTTGTACTTTATGAAGTTCTTTTGGTGCCTCTGCCTGAACGTTGGCAAATTTAAGATTACTTTTGGGGTTCCCATATGAAGATTTAAGAGAATATCCCTTGATGTGAATTAGTTTAATTCTTTGGTTCCTGAGTTAGGGCCCCACATGGAGGGAACTGGAGGTATAGTTTGGAGGTAGAACCAGAACATATAGAACATAGAGGTTTTGGTGGAGGGACTTTGTATGATTAGGGGTCACTTAAGAGCATAGATAGGGGCAGGGGCATGGTACTAATTAAAGGGAAGAAACAGTTGGCAAGTTCCTACTTCTTGTTTTTGCTTGAGCCTCACAGTCCACCCTTGACAGCTTATAGGAAGTTTGGGTGATTTGTGAAGAAGAGGACAGACAGGAAGAGTCATGGTTTGATTATAAATTAGGAGGCTTACTGGAACTCACCCAAGATGGAAAACATTGGAGCCAGAATAGAGTCTCATTGGGCTTATGCTGCTCGTTGGGGCTGTTAAGCTTCAGTAGATGGATGTGAAGCACATGCTTCTAGACTCCTAAACCTGAAACGGGGGGGGGGGGAGGAATTCT
>PVJS01007474.1:0-15810 GCA_004027185.1 Glis glis | reverse complement strand
AGGTCATGTTGGTCTGTGGGGGCCTCTGGGCTGCCTGGATGGTTCAGAAAACCTTGGGTTAACTGAGAAGGCACACCTTGAAAGACACAAGTACCCTCCAGCAATCATACAGTCTACTCCCTTCCTTTTTAATCCCTCCTCCCAAATGACTTTGTCCTTTTTGTGTCTTTCTCATTTTTAATTCACACCAAAGTCAATATGATCTTCCTTTACCACTAATGAAACTGCTCTTGATGGGGTCAGCAGTGATTTCCCTACTGGTAGATACATTGGGCCTTTTAGAGTTTTCATCTTACTGAACCTTTGCTGCATTTGTCACCCATCCCCACATCCTCCTTGAGGGTCTCTGACCCTTCCTTGACATCTGTGATGCACAGACTCTTGGTTTCCCTGTACGTTTTATAGTGTTGTGGGCTTTCCTTCCTTTGTATGCCCCTTACAATATTTTTTCCCAAGATTCCCCCTTTTACTCTCTTCTCATCCAATTCTCTCTCTCGGTGAGCTATCTATTCAACCTGAGCTGTGTCCCAACCTGAGTGTTCTGCAGGGTTTCATACTCATTTCTTTTTTTTTTTTTTTTTGTGGTACTGGGGATTGAACCCAGGGGCGTTCTACCTCCGAGCTACACCCCCGGCCCTATTTTTTATCCTTTATTTTGAATCCGGGTCTCATGAAGTTACAGAGGGCCTCACTAAGTAGCTGAGGCTGGCCGCTAACCCGGATCCTTTGGTCTCCACCTCCCAAGTACTGGGATTACAAGCGTGCGCCACCATGCCCGGCTTTTCATACTCATTTCTAATGTACCTGTACCTTTGTGTGTGTGTGCGGGATACTGGGGATCGAACCCAGGGGCATTCTACCTTCGAGCTACACCCCCAGCCCTATTATTATTTTTATTTTGAAACGGTCTCACTAGGTTGATAAGAGTCTTGCTAACTGCTAAGGCTGTCTTCGAACCTGCCATCCTCCTGTCTCAGCCTCCCAAGTACTGGGATTATAGGTGTGCACCACCATGCCCAGTTTACCTGTACCTTTGTACTAGATATCCTTCAGGTACCTCCAACTCAGCACACCCAAGCTCATTGCATTCCCTGCCCAAATCTGCTTGTTCACCCATGTTCTTTTTCTTCTGTGGTAGTTTCTACCACCTACTCAGTCATTTAGGCCAGAAACCTAGGCTTCTGCTATGGTTTGTGTGTGTCCTGTAGAATTTATGTGTTGGAAATTTAATCACCAAAGCCATATGTTAATGATATTTGGAGGCATAGGCCTTTGGGAGGTAATCGGGATTAGATGGAGTCCTGAGGGTGAGAGCCCATGATTCCATTAGTAGCTTTATAAGAAGAGGACCTGAACTAGGATGTTTTGTCTTGCCTTGTGCTGCCCTGTACTTCCTTGAGACTCTGCAGAGAGTCCTAACCAGCAAGAAGGACTCACCAGATGTGGCCACCTGATACTGAACTTACCAGTCTTCAGAACTATGAGTTAACTAAACCTTTATTTTTTAAAAATTACTCAGTCTGGTATTCAGTTGTAGCAGTAGAAAATGGACTAAGGCGTGGTGGCATGTGCCTGTAATCCCAGTACTTGGGAGGTTGAGACAGGAGGATCACAGGTCTAGGCCAGCCTTAGCAACTTAGCAAGATCCTCAGCAACTTAGTGAGACCCTGTTTCAAAATTTAAAAATTTAAAAAAAGGGCTGGGGGTGTATCTCTGAGGTAGAATGCCCCTGGGTTCGATCCCCAGTACCAAAAAAACAAAAACAAAACAGACCAAGACAGTATTGTCCTTTATTATTCTCACTCACCTATCAGTTTTTGGTATCTTCTGTAACATTTGGTACAACACAGACACTGAATAAATGTACAAATGAATGAAAGAAAACATTTATTATTTCAACTGAATTTAATTACAGTTCAGAACCTTGCCCTTGGTAAAGCTGAACACTCCTGGTTATACTCTAACTTTTGGGAAGGGCATTTGATCTTTGGCCACATTAAAGTTATATTAAAGAGAAGCTTCTTTTTAAAACAAATACCTGGTGGAAGGATTAGTCATTATTAGAAATGGGTGGGTTGACCATTGTTCTCTCTTTTAGGATCACCCTAAGGAGCTGCTGGGAAAATCCTTTATATAGCTACAGGTGAGGTGGGTAAGGTCAGATTGTGTTCACCCAAGGAGTTGTTGTCCTCAGTGCTCTGAGAGTACAGGCAGTGGGTTGTGGGTGAACTTGCCACAGTGGCATGGTTTTAACGCAGGAAACAGGCAAGACTTTTACACTGGGGGGAGTGATATGCCCCATTTTACCCACTGATGGATTTCCTAATCAAATCCTACTGTTTCTAACATACAGGTTGAGGATGTATGTTGAATTGTCATGCTTTGTTTAGTTTATCTCCCTTTTCTTGTCTAGCCCCCTTAGACAGATAAAAATAAAAATGGAGAAAGTAACTCAAAGAATTATAGGATTTGGAGCCAGTGACACTCTTCAAGTAGAGATCACCTGTGTGTGAATGTGTGTGTATCTCTCTTTTTTTTCTTCTTTCTCCTCACACATGCTAGGCAAGCACTCTGCCACTGAGCTATTTCCCATCCCCTTTTTTAGTTTATTTTGAGACAGGGTCTTGCTAAGTTGTCCAGCTTGGCCTTAAATGTGGGATCCTCCTGCCTTAGCCTCCTGAGTAGCTGAGATTACAGGTGTGTGCCACCGTGCCCAGCCCCAACCCTATGTTTTCAATAATTATGTCAACAATAATGATGGATGTGATGACTGAAATAGCACCTACCAAATTTTGGTGACTCACAATGTGCCAGGCATTATGCTAAGTGTTTTGTGTACATTTCCCCTTATAATATTTACAAAAGCCTTGTGAAGTAGATTTTATTCTGTGGTTTTGTTTTGTTTTGGTACTGGGGACTGAACCCAGGGGCATTCTACCTCTAAGCTATACCCTATTTTATTTTTTTTTATTTTGAAACTGGGTCTCACTAAGTTGCTTAGGCTGTCTTTGAACCTGCAATCCTTCTGTCTCAGCCTCCCAAGTACTGGGATTACAGGTGTGTGTCATCATGCTCGGATTTATTGTGCCATTTTATAGATAAGAAAACTGAGGTCCAGAGAGGTAGAATAACTACATTGGGATTAAGATTATTCAGAAGCAACTGTTGTGCAGAGATGAAGCATTTTGCCTGCTTAAGGTCAGTTTTTCTAATACAAGTAGGATCCAAGTCTCTTGACCTTGAATTCAGTTGAAAACATTTCTTTGTTTTGACCCGAGGATTCATTCTCTATGATCATTCTCCCCCCCCCCCTCATTTCTTGCTCTCTACCCTTTTAATTTCAGTGAAATTGAATAAAATAGAGGGAAGGGTGGTTTAGAGCTGGGGTTTTGGGTGAGTTTTTAGTTTATTTTTAAATAGGCAGCCTTCCCAGACTGACTGGGAATGTAGCAGAAGGCCTGAGAACCAGGAAGTGACACAGACCTGTTTATACCATTCCACTTGGGGGCCTTTGGAAAGCCATCCATAGAGATGGTAAAAAGTAAACATAACTGCAGCAGCCAGTTCCCTTGAGTTCACTATTTTTGACCTGGAGAAGGTGTTTCCTGCACAGCTATGAGTACTTTGAAAACCAAAATCTAGCTCTAAACATAAACCCTTGAGTGAAAGTATATAGATACTTTTTTGTTTCTGTACCGGGGATTGAACCCAGGGTTGTTCTATCACTGAGGCTACAGCTCCAGTCTTCATTCATTCATTCATTCATTCATTTATTTTTGGTATTGGGGATTGAACCCAGAGGCATTCTACCTCTGAGCTATACTCATAGCCCCTTTTTAAATTTTTTTGTTTTGAAACAGGGTCTTGCTAGGTTGCTAAGAGTCTTACTAAGTTACTGGGGCTGGTCTTGAACCTGAGATCCTCCTGCCTTAGTTTCCCCAGTTACTGGGATTACAGGGGTGTACCACCTGGCAGATACTTCTTGTTACCAGACAGCGGCATTCAGTAGTTTGAGGCAGACAGAATTATCAAAACCCCTCCATCCCAAACCCTTTTACGTGCATTGTCCTGTTTCTTTGTCTTTCTTTTTAAATGGCTTTCTGGATGCAAAACACTGTTCTTGGGATCCCACTAATAGGCACATGAGTACAAGGTCCAGCTCAAAGCTTTCCATCCATTCCCCCCACCCCCGCCTTCCCATCAGAAGTCTTTGTTCCCATCTTGTGTCCCCCCCCTTTTGGTGTGGTACTGGGGGTTGAACCCAGGGGCATTCTACCTCTGAGCTTCACCCCCAGCCCTTTATATTTTTTGTTTTGAAACAGGGTCTTACTAGGTTGTTTAGAGTCTTGCTAAGTTGCTGAGGCTGGTCTCAAACCTGTGATCCTCCTGTCTCAGCCTTCCAAGTACTGGGATTCTTATAGCACTTTTTTAAGGGCCCACGTAACAATTTGAGTGCTATATAGATAAATACGTAATTCCTTCCTGTACACAGTGAATTCTTTGAGAGTAACAACAGTGCCCCATTTCACCTCTGATCACCCAAACCTTAAACAGAAGACAGCCAGTAAATATTTGCTGAATTGCAGTGTAGTCACTGGAAACACAGAGCCCTAAGAAGTTAGATTGAGCAAATCAGCTTCCTGGACTTTATTTGCAAAGTGGGTATTGAAGCCTGTTCCACTCAGCTCTGATGAGAATCAAGCAGAGGGGTATGATGACACATAAGATGTATCTCTGGGGCCTAGAAACCAATTGCAGCTGCTTGTGCCAAGCATCTGTTGTGCTACCTGGCCAAAACTTGAGGATTTATACTCTTTTTTTCTCCCATTTTTAATCTGCTGCTGCTTTGCCATCTTGTGTTTTATGCATAAATCATGTCTTCTAAATTTATATTTTTTCCCCTTTATTCAACATGTCTTTGTTAATCACTCTGGGGCATAGAGAGGAGCAGTTGGTGGCCTGTGCTGGCGTTGTTTACCTGTGTCAAGTGTAGCATAGGAGAATCAGTAGCTGTGAGTGGGCTCTGGGGGGGTGTGCTTGGTTGTCCCATTCAGTCCCAAGTGGTGATGCTATGGGTTCAGAAGAGCCTCCTAGGCCTGTGAGCTGCACTGATGAAAAGTTTTCCCAGAAGAGATGGAACTGAGCTTGACCTTTTGTTTGGAAAACAAAGAGCAGGAAACTCTTTTCAGTCTGGAAGCAGGGGGAGGAAAGATTTCTAGATCCCTTAGATTCGTTTATCCATATGGGGGTAATAGCACCTATTTAATGAGGTAGAGAGAGAATGAATATGAATGTGTGTGTATATGTGTATTCCCCAGACATTAATATTACTTTAGTAAAGTCACAAACAGGTATTTAATTTTTGGTAGGAGAAGGGTAGTGCTAAATGCCTTTAAAAATATTTTTAGAGCCGGGCGTGGTGGCGCACGCTTGTAATCCCAGTACTTGGGAGGCGGAGACTGGAGGATCCAGGTTCGCGGCCAGCCTCAGCTACTTAGTGAGGCCCCCCGCAACTTCGTGAGACCCGGTTTCAAAATAAAGTATAAAAAATAGGGCTAGGGGTATAGCTCGGAGGTAGAACGCCCCTGGGTTCAATCCCCGGTACCGCAAAAATATATATATATATTTTTAGAGTTTGTTGGGAAAGAATCTGGGAGGTTCCCTTGTTTAACCTGTTGCCCCGCCCCCTTTTAAACTGACCTTGTGTTTTGAGCTGACTGTCAGGGATGTATTTCTAAGCCAGCTGCAAGAGTGGTCTCTGGGAGTTCAGTGGGAGTCAGGCCCAGCCTGCTAGAATGGGAGGGCGCCTCTCCAGAACTAACTTGAGTGCGCATAGTTTTAGATACCATCCTGTGTCTCATGCATATCTCTTCTCTACTTCACAGCAATCTAATGAGATGGGTATCATTTATCCAATTTATAGATGGGAATTGAAAATAACTTGCCCAAAGTACCCAATTAATAATGATGAGGAAACAGAGGCATGGGAAATGAAGTGTTGTATATAGGACCATGAGTCTGTGTCGAAGCTAGGCCTAGGGAAGTGGTTTCCTGTGTTTAGGTCAGAATGCATGGAGGCCAGGTTCCTGCTCACAAGTGCTCTGCCTCCTCTCTCCTGTTCCTTTCCTGGCCTGAGTCTGTCTTGTTTTGTTCTCCTCTTCTACCCTTCTCTTTTTCATCTTTTGTCTTTTTCTCTCTGGACTCCCACAGCTCTGCAGTGATCCTTGTGTGTATGGAGGCTGGGTGTTTGGTTAGACATTTGTTATTTTTGGAAAGCACTTCAGGAACACTGTGTACGGATGGCCCATACAAATGTGCTGATGGATTGATTAAGCTCTCAGAGGGAAAGTGGACTCTCCTGGGTTTGCTGCAGGAGGGAGATAGATGCTAGGGATTGGTCTTGGAAGATGAAAGGGGAAAGGGCTATTCGTGAAGAATGGTGAGGATAGGTTTAACATTTCTTCCTTCTAGTCAGAACTTTTGTTGACTTATATTTTCAGAGGAAATACTTTTGGGCCCCTCCTATTCCCTAGAAGACATTCCATGTTCCTTAGAACTGAAAGGGCCTTTGGGGATCATCCAGGTCTACCCCTGAGCACCAGGAAGACTGACTGACTTGCCTGAGGCCAAACCACCGCTTAGTGGTGGAGCCGCTCCTGCTTTCAGGTCTCTCTTGCAGTCTTACTGCTGTTAAGTTTTTTTAAAGAGGTGTTGGAAACTGAAAGAGAAGGTGTAGGGAGGGCCTGGTAGTGTGTCTACTGGTGTTCCTGCTGTGTGAAGCTTGGGGAATAATGGGGGAAAGTGTGATAATGCTCACAGGTTGTGATGATACTGGGGGACAAGACAAGAGTGCAAGGAATATCAAAGCAATTCAGTAAAACCTCTAGCACCCTACAGTGGCTTAGATGACTTCAGAGGAAAGCTGAGGGTAGTTTTTTATGATGGGGGTTAAATTTCAACAAAAGTTGAACTAAGCTCTTAGTTGGACTAAGAGCTGGAGATTCAGAGGAAAGGGATAAGGTAATGTTCCTCAAGGATCTCAAGTACCAATATTTGTGTGGCTGCTGAAACACTCAGGTGTTAATGGCACAATAGAAATAGAGGTTAGTAAGACTGCAAGAAACCATAGGTCCACAGGGGGGAGAAATAGAAGGCATCCAAACTTAATATAAAACTTAATTTCTTCTTCTATGGGGGAGTGAGGTATTTAGAGATCTTTTGATGTGTAGCCTGATCATTTCAGGAGGACTGGGAATATAGAGGAAAGACATTAAAGGGAAGAAATGGAAAGAGGTAAAGGAGGGCCTGGGTAGCTAGTCACTTCTTAGGACTTCTTATCCTTACACTTTGGAATGTAATTGGCTGGTTAAATTCCATTCACATTTGAACCTGATCTTTGTTCTGTTCCATCACATGGTAGCGAGGGGGTTGGTGAAGATGGTTGATCAGAGGAATAAATTCTCACCACTACTACAACCACCCACTTTTTGGATTAGTCTGAAAAGGATTTAAGTTGTTTTTTTCTCTCTCTAGTTTCCTCTCCTAATGGATAGATGAGCCATGCTTTAGAAAATAATTTGTCCTAAAATTTACATGTGTACTGAGGCTGACTTCTCCCACCCAGCACATGGAAGCCAGACTTGACCGAATCAGCCCCCTTTGCTTGCACAGAGAACTCAGTGTGATACCAACCAGTACCTCCAGCAGGACTGTGGCATTCTCCCCAAGGCAGTCAGGTGCATGGGCTACCTAGAGAACAGGGTGCCCTGGCTGTTTTGTGGCTGGCCCTATAGCTGCTGCCACCTCCCTAGGCCAAGAGCAGTTTTGAAGGTGACTCTAGGGTACCTCCAATCTTAGCAGGCTCTTAAGTTAACCTGGAAGCATCTATGGCAGCAACAAGCAAGTAAACCATGTGAACTCTGGGTTTGAGTTGCAGGTTCTCCTTAGCTTTAGAAGCCTTCTGTGCTTGAAATCGTTTCTCAGCCTTCTGCTGCTGCTTTGCTTCTGATTAAGACTGTAAATTTAAGCCCTGGGTCTTTCTAGTTTACAGAGCATTTCCTCATCTTTGGCCCTACTGAGCCTTACCAGAGCCTAGTGAGATAGTTAAAGCAAGCAACAGTCCCACCTTACAAACAAGGAAACAGGCAGAGTTGAGGTAAGTGGCTTCCCCTAGGTCTGAGGCATGGCTCAAGGGCAGTGTGGATCAGAAATGAGTGTCCACGTGTCCATCACATTCAGCAGTGTGCAGATGCCCAGCTTTTCCTGCTCTGGGTTCATAGGTGGGAAAGGCTAGCCCCATCTTTGAGGGGCTGATAGTCTAGGTCCTCCTGCTACTGTAGCCTGCTGTTGGGGTAGCAGCACTCGTTCCCAGGAAAGTTAACCAGGAAGGTGAATACAGGTTTATATGTTTCCTCCTCACCAGGTGTTTTGATGGAGAAAGCAGCTGCTCTAGGAAGACATGGGTGGTGGAGAATTCCATGGCCTTTTTCAGAACCAGAAGCAGAAGCCAGAGAGCCTGTATGACCAGCCAGCTGGCTGGTGGCAGAGAAGCGGCTAAGCCAGCCCTAGACCCTCCTTTCAGCTCACCTGTAGATGTAGATGTTATTTTCCTGTGAATAGTGCTAGCTTGGAAAATGAGGCTTAGTTCCAGTTTCTTTTTCAATGATAAGTTTTTAAAATGAGGGGATATGGTTACTAACATACCAAAAGAATACTAAGATGAAATGGATCCTACCCCCTTTTTGAACAGAGTTTGAGGAACCTAAGTATTTCTGTAGGGATAATGAATACCCAAATATATATTTTTTCTCTGTTAGGGACCAAACCCAGAGCTTCATGCATTTCATGCATGCTAAGCAAGCACTCTGCCACTGAGCTACATCTCTAGCCCAGTAGCTAGTATTAATTTGTTCTGAAATGTTTTTCTTTTTCCCTTAGTGTGCTAAGGCTACAACTTGAGGATTAAAAAAATATTCTATGTTCAAAGCAGAACCTTTCTTAAAATGGCTAGCTTTATAGTATGGCCTTTCCTCCACAGTAGCTAGGTTCTCCAGTTCTGGGTGATACTCAGGGGTTTAAGGGATTGGCTTTCCTCTGAAAAAAAAAATTTTTTTTTTGGTGGTACTGGGGATGGAACCCAGGAGCATTCTACCTCTGAGCTACACCCCCAGCCCTACTTTTTATTCTTTATTGTGAAACAGGGTCTCACTAAGTTGCAGAGGGCCTAAGTAGCTGAGGCTGGCTGCGAACCCGGATCCTCCTGTCTCAGCCTCCCAAGTACTGGGATTACAAGCATGTGCCACCACACCCAGCCCTCTGAATTATTTTTGAGGCAATATCTGTTAGTCTAGCCTTGCATGTGAATGCCCATTGACTACCCTCCATTTATCTTCTCTCTTTCTTTGCAAAGCCCCACTTCCACGACCCTGTCCATTCTGTACATGACCAGATTTTAGGCTTCATGGTGGCATTGGTCCCTTAGCTCACGTGGCTGCTTAAGCAGTAAGAAAGGAGCCAGTTGTTTCTTTTAAGAAAATGAAACAAATCATGTACAGTTTCTCCTCCCCAGTTTTATACTGGCTCCTCCCCATAGTATTCATAGTTTAGCAAACATTTGTGGCCTGCCTATGCTAGTCAGCTTGTACTAGCTGTTGAAGATTCCAAGTTGCGTAATTAATCATCCCTGCCTTCAAGGAACTCTCAGTCCAGTAAGGTAAGACAGATAAACAAAGAGATGCAATAACCTGTTAAGGTGCGGTCATAGTAGAATCATAGAAGTGGCCAGCTCTGCTGGGGGTGGAAGTGTCAGGAAAGTATTCCTCCTGGAGGTGACCTTTGTGTTGAGTCCTTAAAGTGACTGTATTCCTGGCAGAGGGAGCAGTCACGTTCTTGAGGTATATATATATATATATATATATATATATATATTGTGTGTGTGTGTGTGTGTGTGTGTGTGTGTGTGTGTGTGGCACTGGGGATGGAACCCAGGGGCCTTCTGCCTCTGAGCTACACCCCAGCCCTATTTTATTTTTTATTTTGAAACAGGGCCTGAGTTGCTGAGGGCCTCACTAAGTTGGTAAGGCTGCCCTTGAACCTGCTATCCTTCTATCTTAGCCTCCCAAGTACTGAGATCACAGGTGTATACCACCATGTCCAGCCTGATCCACTTGTATTTGATATCTCCTTATTTTCCTTTTTCTTCTCACTAGTCACATCCTGAACATCTTTTATAACTCGTCGTAGCATCGCCTTCTCTGGATAGTATTTCTTGACTACCTGCCTTTGTGCACAGAAGACCCAAGTACTACCTTATGCAGCCTTTTCCACTCACCACTTAAATATGTGCTATGGCACATGCAGACGGCATTCCTGATGATCCACATGTTGTTGCCTTGGAAGGGATGATGACTACCTTGTAGGTTACCCTGGTGTGGCCCCACCTGAACCATCAACCCCATAGGGTCCATTGCCAATCTGTCACTAGTCAGCTGGGACCCTGGGCACATCCCTTAATCTCTTTGGACCTTGGTTTTGGCATTTGTCAATAAGAAGGTGGAGCTTGATAAATTCAAACGTCCCTGCCCTGACAGTAACAGCAGCTAGGGGTTACTGAGGACTTATAAAGGACCAGGCACTTTGCCAAGCACTTCAAGCCCAATCCTTACATCAACCCTACAAAAGCAATATGATTTCAATCCCCATTCCCCAGGTGAGGAAACTGAGGCCAAGAAATGTTCTGGGACTTGGACATAAGGTCTCAATAGAGGAAACAGATTTGAATCCAGGCATTCTGACTCTCCTATTCTCAGCCACATCAGTATATACTCATTCCATGCGTTTACACATGCAATCTGTGTACTATTTGGGTCACTCATGGACTTTTTGTCCCCAGACCTCTCCCTGAACCACCTCTCTCTAGCTTTAAAGGGTCATGTTAGAGTCTGGGTGAAAGCTGGGGGAGGGGAGAAGATACAGCATGGTCTGGTACTCAGAGGGAAGGGGGTGAGGACCAGTGGCTATCTCTATCCTTGATCCCTGGCTGATGCTTATTTCGAAGACTCGCATGACTACTCCTCCTCTAGAGAGAACTCATGTTGCTATTTGTGGTTGTCTTCTCTAGGAGGGGACATAGACCTAAGTCGAGGCTTCAGATGTGGATTAAGATCAGATCGGAGCCAGGTGTGGTGGCACGTGCCTGTAATCCCAGGGCTTAGGAGGCTGAGACAGAAGGATCCCAGGTTCAAGCCCTTGTCTCAGCAACTTAATGAGGCCATCTGCAACTTAGTGAGACTCTGTTTCAAATAAAAAATAAAATAGTGCTAGGGGTGTAGCTCAGAGGTAGAATGCCCCGGGGTTCAATCCCCAGTACCACAATAATAAGTAAATAAATAAAGTGTTTGAATATTTAAAAAAATCAGATCCGGTTAATATCTCTGACAGTGTCTCAGGGGCATCCTTTATTAGGGTCATGGATGTCAGACTCCCTTATCTATGTGTGTAAAGCCTTATTAATGAAGAATGATGTTTGTAGAATTTTAAAAAAGGAAGTATAATCATATTTGAAATACCTATTATAAACTAGAATGTATGAGTCAAATAAAGGAAGGGAAGTAGAATAAGCTAACTAAAATATAATAGGCCCACAAAGTCTTGACTGCTGCTTGTTTTTATTTTTTATTTTTATTTTTATTGCAGTACTGGGGATTGAACCCAGGAGCATTCTACCTCCGAGCTACACCCCCAGCCCTATTTGAGTTTATTTTTTATTTTGAAACAGGGTCTCACTAAGTTGCGGAGGATCTCACTAAATAGCTGAGGCTGGCTGCAAACCTGGGATCCTCCTGTCTCAGCCTCCCAAGTACTGGGATTATAAGTGTGCACCACCACACCCAGCTTTGTTTTTAATTTTTAAAGATACTGATTTCTACTCTTCTGAAGCCTGAACCAGAGAGGGTAGTTGGGCTAATTAGCAACTACACCCTGTCCTCCATCCCCCACCATTGTCAGGGACAGCCAGCCAACAGAACGTGGCCTCTCCAGTCACAGGTGTGTCTGCTGAGTCTTAATTAGTCCATTTTTGAGATTCATAGCTATCGAGTCAGATCCTCAGGGGCTCCTCCAGCCTTTGGCGGGGCAGCAGGCCTGCCAGGGCCTTGGCTCCTGCTGCTGCATTCCTTCTCTAGGTGGAGTATTTCTCTCTTAAGACACGTGCTCTCTCTCTCTTTTTTTCCCCTTTGGTTAGTTGAACTTGTTCAGAGTCCAAGTGGCAAAGGCAGAGCCTGATGGTATAGCAGCTTTGTGTCAACAGCTGCCTCTCTGCTGGAGCCTCTGAAAGCCCTGCCGTGCCTGAAGGATGTCCAGGTAAGCTGGAGCTGTCTCCCTGCCTGTCACAAGGCTCTGGCTCCAGGACAGGACACCAAAGGCAGCTAGCTGTAGGCCTTGGCACTTCCCCAAGGAGGAGTTGAAAAGCTACTTCTGTGCTGTCTTCTGGCAGCAGGGAGGGATTCAGTTGCTAGAATTCTTCCAACTTTGTGTGTGATTATGGCTACCTTACTGATGTGCTTGCTTCTAACTTATGACAGAAGTTTTCACATTACTTAAGCCCTTGTTTTTTTTGTTGTTGTTTATTTTCTGTAGGTGAATCTACCCTGTGGCTGGCATTAGGATTCTTACTTCTGGATTTTAAATTTTTTCTTTTTAAAAAAACTTGGACGGATAAAAGATGTGCCATGGCAGGATAGCACCAAAGAGCAGCTCAGCGTTTGCAGTGGCCTCCGTGGGACATGGAGCGTTCCTTCCGTTGGTGATCCTTAGCACCCTTCTTGGAGACGGACTTGCTTCCGGTAAGGCACCACCTGCCTTCTGCATGTGGGAGGGAAAAGACTTCCTACCATTATTTCTCCTGGCAGTCAGTTGTGGGGAGAGCAGAGGGTAGGGCCCATGTACTGTGGTATATAGCAAAGACCCAGTCCTTCTTGGGGCCTAAGGAGCCAGCAGCAGGGGTGGGGTGGGGTGGGGTGGGGACCTGCTGGCAGTATCAGTACCTCCCCTCTCCCCAGCTGTCATTGCTTGGCAGGCTAGAGGTACAGGATCCAGGGCTTGATGTGCAGGGAAGAGGGCTCTGGAATCAGACTGAGTTCAGAGCCCATTCCTCCTGCTCACTCTGTGACTCTAAGCAAGTTGCTCTGCTGCTGCTGTGAGTCTCAAGCCTCCTCAGCTTCTGAGTGGGATAATAACAGGAGCTACTTCACAGGATGGTTGTAAAGATTGCAGAGATGACACAATGAGCACTTAGTGGTGGCTCTCTCTTTTGGTTTATTTTTTGTCTTTCCTTGCTTTTTCTCAGAATAAGTACATGTTTTGAGGTATTGTGATTTAATCAAAGTAGGGTCTGGTAACTGACTACAAATATTGTGATCTTGGACAAGTTACTTAACCATTCTGTGATTCAATTTCTTGGTCTGTTAAATGAAGGGGTTGAGCTGGATAACCTTTAAGGTCTCTTCTAGCTCCCTCAGTCTGTACTTTCATGATTCTAAGGACTTTCCAGTTGAAGATGGAGAGCATCTTGTCCCTGACAGAGGCTGTGAATGCAGCCATAAGCCATTTTGAGTTTTTACCTTCCTTGTTGCCTTTGACAATGCTCTGAACACCCTTCTAGCTTCTTTTCGTGTGGTCCTTTAGACCTGGCATTCTCTTCAGAAAGGACATGTTTGGGTGATGTGCCAGTGACTGCCCCCATATATGTGAGTGCTGATATCATCACTGAGCTCAACAGCAATGGTGCCCTTACCAGGCTGGACATTTCCTTGGACAGAGTTCCCTGGAAAGGGGTCTCACAGCTAGATTCTGGAGGTGGTGGTGAGGGAGTGGAATTTTGTAGCTATAGAGTCCCCATAGCTCAGTGCTATCTCTTTCATTACCTTTCTATCAAGTTTTGTCATTTGCTACCAACACATACAGATAATGGTGTAAGCTCATCTAATCTTTTTTTTTCTTCTGAATTGTTTGAAGAGACAATTGTTGATTTGTTGTTGTTGTTCTGTCATAGTCTTCTCCACCCTGCACATACACATTTCCTTCTCTGCTGCCTCTCCTTTCACCCATTCTTACACTAAACCCAAGTCTTTATTCCCTAGCCATGAAGAGCACTGGCACAACCCCTGAGGTCATGCTGGTTGGGACTCCATAGTATAGGCATGATGGTTAGAGGAGGTTTCAAAGAAAAAGAAGACTAGACTACACCAATGTGGGACAGAACGAAGCAGGGCCTACATTCAGTGGCCACTCCGAAGTCAGAGGAGCCCTCTAGAAGAGGCAGTTATAGAACCAGAAAGCGTAGAGAGCGTCTTGCTCACCACTGTATCTCTAGAGCAGAAGTTAGCAAGCTATTAACTGATTGGAAAAAATCAGAAGAATATTTTATGACATGTAAAAGTGATATGAAATTCAAATTTCAGGGTCTGTCCATAAAGTTTGAGTGGACCATAGAAATGCTTATTCCTGAATATATTCTCTATGGCTACTTTTATTCTACAGTGACAAAATTGAGTAGGTGTGATGAAGACTGTATGGCCTGCAAGATATAAAATAGTCATGCTTTAAAATATATGGTTCTTTATAAAAGGTTATTCCCCCCACTCTGGTATCCCCCAGCTAGCCTAGAACAAATGATGTTCAATAGGTATGTATATGAATGGAATGACTGTCAAAGCAGAGAGGGAGGGAGGGAGGAAGGGAGGAAGGGAGGGAAGGAGGGAGGGAGGGAGGGACTTGTCACCACCAGGTCCGACTTCAGAGGTTGTGTACTTACCTAGAGTCTTATAGCTGTTGCTGGGCCAGATCAGAACCTGACCTAGTTCCTGGCACACTGCCGCGATCTGCCTCTTCCAGGGCTCCTCTGGGGAAGCTGCCCAGGCATGTTAGGTAGCAGCAGTATTAGTGGCAGAAAGTCAGAAGTCTTTAGCCTCTTTAACTTCATTAAACCATCCCACCTACCCCCACCCTCCTTTTTGTTGGCTGCTAGCTTCCCTCCTTCTATTCTCCACCCCATTTTCCATCTACCCACACCTTCCCAACTTTCCACCCAAGGTCTGCAATCAATTATCAGGTTCCAGACTGGCTGGATAAAGGGATTATTATTCTCCAATGTGGAAAAATATGTTTGTAGTATGGGCTCAGACCAGGATGGGAAAGTTGGCTCTGTTGTGTTCTTTCCCCTCCCCCATTGCAAAGATTCCCCCTCCCTGCCACCCCAACCTCCAAGTCTTTTCTAGTCCCCATAAAACATGTGTCCTGGCAGGGACCAGGGTGCAGGCAGGGAGAGAGGGGTTTCACCATTACTCAGATCCAGTGCATCAGGTTGCTGCCAATGTTTCCCCTCTCTCTGGAGTGGTTTCTGGGGGAGGGAGGTGCCCACTTCTTGGCCTGAAACCCAAGGCACAGCTGTATGGCCAGGCCTTCCATGAGTAGCATGCCAAGCAAGCTTGCCAGGAAACCAAGACTCTGAGATACTGAAAAGTCAAGGAAAGGCAGTTCCATTCAGGAAAAGCCCCTTCTTCCCCTTCCTGTATTTCTTACCTGTTCCTGTAGCTGCTCTTGAATACCCATTTCAGAAACTCTGTGTGTGTGTGTGTGTGTGTGTGTGTGTGTGTGTGTGTGTGTGTATGTGAGATACTAGAGATTGAACCCAGGGGTGTTCTACCACTGAGCTATACATTCACAGCCCTTTTTACTTTTTAATTAATTAGTTAGCTGGGTGTGGTGGCACATGCCTGTAATCCCAGTACTTGGGAGGCTAAAACAGGAGGA
>PVJS01007473.1:0-55980 GCA_004027185.1 Glis glis | reverse complement strand
AGTTGCGGAGGGCCTCACTGAGAGAGAGAGAGAGAGAGAGAGAGAGAGAGAGAGAGAAAGAGAAACAGGGAGAGAGAGACAGAGAGAGAGCTGAGGCTGGCCGTGAACCTGGATCCTCCGGTCTCCGCCTCCCAAAGTACTGGGATTACAAGCGTGCGCCACCACGCCCGGCAAGCTATAACTTTAAAAAAATCTCAGATATTACTGAACTACATAGACGTGACTCAGAGATATACAAGAATTAGGAAAGGGAGGAGGGGGTCCTTCAAATGTTATAATTTATTTCCGGTTCAGAAATACAGCTTCACATTTTCACAATAGGTACATGTGACCTTCGAGAATGATACAGGCTTTAGAAATTTGCTTCAGAAATTCCATTCGCAGAGTCCATATCTCAGCAGTAAGAAATCCCAAAAGTGCCAAGAAGACCGGGGAAGTCATTCTGGCTGAGAGCGACTAAAGCATCAACAGAGAAGATACGCCTTTGCGTGTGTAGACTCCTTCTTGGTAAAACAGCCAAAGAGGAATTCAATTCCGAGAAGGGAGAGAAAAGGAACAGAGACAAGCCAGCGAAACAAAGTCTGTACACAGGAAACAGAACTCGAACCACGTTAATAGCGGGGACACTTCTGGTTGGGAGGAAACATTTTTACAGATTGGCAGCAGTCAATGCAAGAGGGGGAGAGTCATCTTTGTCACAATTGGAAAAAAAAATTAGGAGCAAAGTTTAAGGAATTTCAGGGTAGAAACTAGTGCCTTGAGCGGGGCCAGGTGTGGAATCCTCAACCAGAGAGGAGAGGTCTCACCCATATACCGGTATTGGGTTTCCTCTCTCTCACACACTTTCAGATATGCATACATACACACACACACACACACACACACACACACACACACACACACACGCATACACACAAATAGCAATGCATATTCTACATGTACTTCAAAAATAGTCGCAGAGTGCCACACCCACAGCATCACGTAATGTTAAATGGACCAATTAGACAGAATGGCTGAGAAGACACGGGAGCTCTCTCGGAAGTGTGGAGCGATCGATGAACCCACTGCTTTTCTAAATCACCTAGCTGCAGTCACATCACACTCTGAGCTCACGGCTAGCAGTCCTCCGTGGGAGCGAGCCGACACTGATGGCTTGAGTCTCATGCGCGATCTCCTTGCGCTGAGATCAACCGACAGTTCGGAGACCGGCTGCTCTCCACTGTGAGAGTGGAGGCTCCTGTCGATTCCAAATAACGACACCGTTTGCGACAGGAAAAATGTGTCCCAGAAAAGTGGATGATCTACCTCCAAGGAATTCAGGAACTTCTCCCCTACATTTTCAGCAATTCTACTCACTACTTTATTATGTTGCTGAATATCTCTGGCTTTTTTTTTTACACTGTAAAGACTGTATAGAATAACAACATTTTAGGATTCAGCTCAGCAATCCAAAAATAATTTATGATTCTATCTAGAGATCTTAAAGGAAGATTTCCAGACCTTACGGTTCTTATCAAACTATATGGTCAAGGCCGTTCCTTCTCAGTGGTACTGTGGCACTAGTCAGGGATGCAGGTGGACATTACCTTGTCATGCTATGAGCTTTGTGCCTCTCGTAATGAATACAATCTGAGGTTAGGAAATTTTTATCCCTCCTGCATGTTATGAGAAACGAACCACTGTTACCACGTGCTTTGGCAGATCCTCCAAAGTTCTCTCTTGGATTAGCAGTTTTAAAAATATATTCATAACCACACACACCAAGCACGTGTTTTCATAGATATTTACACCCATACATATACATATACATATACATATATACAATGCACATACAATCGCATTCGTACTTGTGGCACTTTTTTTGGACAAGTGCTTTTAAATCTACTTATCTCAAGGGACACAGAATACAAGTACTTACGGAAACAAATTTATTATGTATACGCTGTCTACAGAGAGACACATGCATAGGAAATATGTTTGTACCCGGAAAACATCAACGTGTATCACATACTGGTATTAGGTCCCATTTCATATTTGAGAATTATGGCTACAGTCTATACCAAAAAGTCACAAAATTAGTCTATGTGACTACTTTTTAATTCTAAATTCAGAAGGCTTATAGTTATATCACGGGAATGGGTTTGGTTATGTTTTGGAGTAGAATGAGCTTGTATCTCAACACAGAACAAAGTTGCTAATAAACGGACCCTACTGCTCTCCTACGCGACAACACACAGCTAGAAGCACTACCCGGGCTGGTGTTTTGGGGAGAGACTTTGGGAAATGCAGTATGCCTGTTCTAGATGGACGCTGTTGTCATAATCTGTCCTCAGTTGAGTAAATGGTTAACCCAGTTGTCCCTGTGCATGCAGGATTAGCACGTGACAACAAAACGAGATTTATCTACCAAATAAACACATACTGTTTGTTTTTTCAAATCCTAAAAACACTGATTTTATTTATTTACTATGCTAGACAAGATGGAGCTACATCAGTTGTGTTGGCAGCATCAGAGCAATCTGTCAAGAAGCAGTTACGCAACCAATTAGAAACAGAATGGGACTTGGGAGGTGGAGACAGGAGGATCTCTGGTTCGTGGCCAGCCTCAGCAACTTAGCGAGACCCTTGGCAACTTAGTGAGACCCTGTTTCAAAATAAAAAGTAAAATAGGGCTGGGGGTGTAGCTGGGTGGTAGAATGCCCCTGGGTACAATCCCCAGTATCAAAAAATAAATAAATAAAAATAAAAAATAATAATTAAATGAAAAAGAGAGGGAATGGGAAACAGAAAGCCTCTTGAGCTCCATCCCGAAGGTGCAGGCCCACCCCAGAGCGTCAGCGTCAGCCTTCCTCATGTCGCCAGCTCCTGCTAGTGGGATGAAACCCTTATGGGACAAGACTGCAGCAAGCCGAACGCTCTCACACGTGACTGCTGACATTCCAGGGACACTGGATTCTATTAGACATCACTTAGGAGCAAAAAAGAACAAACTTACCCGCAGAGGGAGACACCGGGACAGCGCATCTGTGGGACTATAAAAGCCAAAGCCAAAGTTGACAAATGCCATTGTTTATGACTGCCTAAGATCAGTGGAAAGAAACTTGGAAAAAAAAAATCTCGAATTTTCTTTGACATGGTTTGTGCTGATCTGAGAACACACTAGTGGTTGTCCACAATTTTTTCCTCTAACAGAGGGAAATTTTTGAAAGACAGCAAAACACAAAAACCACATTTAGCACAAAGCCAAGCCCTGAAGTGTATAATTCGTTAGCTGCCTATTTCAGAGAATTCACAGAAAGGAGCAAAGGGAATCCTAAAATGAGAGCGTTTTAGGAAAAGAGCTCACTGTACATGCAGAGGACTTGTTTTATTATGTATATTTACTTAACATTTGGACACCATTTTTAACATACGATCTGTATGTTAAACACTGGTTCCGTTTACAAAGAGTTAATTTTTTCTTTTCCAAAGAGAAAAGAATAAGAAACGAGAGGATGAAGGGCAGTAATCATCTTTTTACAGTTATTTGTAGCTTCAAGAGTTAAAATGCCATTTTTGTAAACCTTGCATTCTCTGAGTTCGGCCAATCGTAAGTAGGCTAGCCGTAACCCTTTAGTGTACGTTCAAACCTGGCAAGTCCTCTTTTTAATAATGGTTAAAAGCTTTTCCTTTCTCCTTTATGGGTATCTGCTTTGGGTATACACTGCACAGGAAATTAAAGTGAACATACAAATCATGCTTGCTGCTTTCAAAGGGAGACATTTCAGTGAGTAAAACCTGATTTACTTCTGTAGAATATGAAATAATGTCACGGGGACGCCACGAGTCAGTGGATTTTTGCTCTGCTGTCTGGGAACAGTTAGCAGACAGAATTCCACGCCGCTTCTGGCTCTTTCCTACACGTTAATCATCTGGATGTAGGTAGTTCAAAACCTAGCCTTGAGACTGAACTCTTGACCCCAGCTAAACTCCTCTTATAAATTTTAGAAACTGCATATTTTCTTGGGATCTCAGTGTTCCAATACCATTTTCTGGAGCGGGCTCAATGGGGACCCCAGTAGAACATCTGTAAAAGTGTGATCTCTGCCTTAGACCACAGCGTCTTTGATCGACTTTTCTTTCCAGCCCAGGTACCAAGCTTTCCATGTGATTGTCTCGTAGTGAGCCTCAAGATCTATTAAGAAAGCCTAGAATGGAGAGACACACAAAACCTGTCTTAAAGGTATTCTTACATGATTGTTTACCATATGTGTAAATAATCTAACAGAATTACCCTTTAGTGTGGCAAGAAATTTCTTTTTGGTCCAACCAAAATAATAACAACAATAAGCTGAAGTTAGTATCAAAATAGATTGAGCCATGCCAAAGATAAGATTAACTGGAAAAATTAAACATTTTCCACGTCATTCTTCACCGTAACCTGGTCCCAGGAGGTGAGGTGAGAAGTGAATAAAGAAATTTTATCTTTCCAGACACTATGATATTTTGTTTCTTCCTTGAATTTGAAAACTAGCCAATTCTATTGACTGATTACTGTCAAATGAGCTCGAGTCGCTGCTGCATATACTTCGGGTATGAAGCAAAACCCACGGGCACGAGGCGGAGCTCTCTAGAGAGAACAGTGTGGATGTTTCCTTCGCCAACTACGCGGTACTCCTGCAAAAGCTTTATTCTTCAGGAATCCTACTTTGTGAAGATCGCTTCTCGCAGTCTTATGAAATGAAGAAGAGGCGCTGAGCATGTGATTATGAGCTAGATGGGAGCACTGAATCCTAGACAACAGAATTTCTGCCATCCTAAACAGAGTGTGGGAAAAGAAATACGTATGGCTTAGTTCTAAGCTCACCAGTCTCATATCTGTTCAGGGTTAGGGTTAGTGAACTACCTGGTAGATAGCCTGGAAAACTGGTCCAAGAGCAATTTCAAATCTATGCTAAGGGCAGGCAAATGGTACCCGAAGTTTAAGACTGCTATGCAAACCTATGTTGGTCAGTATGACACAGAAAGCCTCTGCAGGGCGCAGCGTGAAAGAGCCGAACCGCAAAGGTTCGATGTCCCATGAGCAACGGAGATGAGTGACAGATGCGTTAGTGACACTGGCTACTTGCCTACTGATGTCCACACATGCGACTACTCATGATTACTGCGGCGGCTATCGGGAATGGTGCTGCGCGCAATCGTTAGTGATTAACTGCCATGGCAGGCACTTCCTTTAGTCTAACAGGGAGGATTCTAGTGGACGGATTATAGTGGGACGAGTTGGTGATGGGGGTGGTCTCCGGCTAGAAAGAGAGAGAGAAAGAGAGAGAGACAGGTAAAGAAACAGGCAGAATGTGTCATTCCCAAAGTCGTGGAGACAGGCACACCCATGCACATGCTCATGCGATGCAGGCCAGCAGAGGGGTACCAGCCCGGCACGATTTTCACGTTAACCTTTCATTGGCCTAGTGGATTCCAATGGGAATTAAATACTTTTTCACATGCAAATCTTTCTCAAAAGCTAAGCCATGCCTTCTAGTACTAATAAAGATACGAAATCATTTGAAAGCCATCTGAAATATACCACGTGGATCTCAGCCAGTAGAGGATAAGGATTGTGTGGAGTAAACCGTGTTGTGTTATGCCAACTCTATGAGGGAACTGGCTATTCTAAGTCTTGAACAATGATGGTCGGTGAATTTTTGCCTCTATTACATAGACATTTCTTCCTCTTTCTCTGTTGGGATGTTTGTTCTCACGTCTCCTTGCTTTGGCATTACCTTTCTCCATTCCGTTCAATGTTTTGCTTCTAATTTGTAGGGCAATAGGAAATCAGAAAATCCAGGCTTTTAGAGGGCTCTACAGTAAGTGCAGATCTGCTCGGCATGAGTCCTGGAGCAAACTGCCGGGGCTCTGGTTCCTGTCTGGGGGCTTAGAGCTTTTATTAGTAGTAGCGGGAGTGTTGATCACTGATTGGCAAGGGCGTTTCTGATAGCGGAGTATGCTGAATAGCACATACTGCAGAGATTCACTACTACCGTGCTTTAGAACTGCAATGCTTTCAAGTAATGCTATTTATTCCCTGAATCCTACACTTATTTCCTAAATGTATTAATGAGTTTCTTTATGTACTTCATATGTAGTACTTTGAGAGTAATTTTTATACCCCCCTGAAATTCAACAAATTGTACAAATTAAAGCCTTTTTTTGTTTCTTTTTTTGAGGTGGGGTGGGGTAACTGGGGATTGAACCCAGGGGCATTCTACCTCTGAGCTACACCCCCAGCCCTATTTTTAAATTTTTATTTGGAAACAGGGTCTCACTAAGTTGCTGAAGCTGGCCTCGAACCAGAGATCCTCCTGTCTCAGCCTCTCAAGTGCTGGGATTACAGTCGTGCACCACCACACCTGGCTGCAACCTTTCTTTTTGATAAAACTCTCTGTGGTTGATTTTTTCCCAAAAGGTTCCTCTGGAATTGTCATCATGTCATTGAATTTTCTTCTCTTTAGGAAAAACTAAAGTGGTTGAATCAAATGTCCATTCTCAGGTACAAAGAAGTGAAGTTGGAAAAGTCTGAAGAAAATAATTATGAAATGCTGTTTAAAAATTACATCCCAGTTGCCTAGTAGTTAGGATTGACGCTATCTCTGCCATAGGCCAGGCTTGCTTCTCTGTCAGGTACCAGAAAAAAAAATTACAAAGCCATAAAATATAATGAGATGGTCAAAAAATCAAAGCAGATAGTAATGATTAGTGGTGAAAATGCTGACAACTTAGTACCCACTCAGATATTAGTAGAGTTCCTTCTGCCTCCCATTCCTGAAACATGTCTAAGAGGCCACAAAGCAAACTCATTCCTGCGAAGGTCCATGCCAATTTAATGTCCTATACTTTCATTAGTAAAAAGGCACTTGATTTTTATTTTATTTTGATGAATTTTTTTTTGGTACTGGAGGTTGAACCCAGGGGCATTCCACCTCCAAGCTACACCCCTAACCCCATTTTATTTGTTGAAATAGTCTCACTAAATTGCTGAGGGTCTTGATAAGTTTCGGAGGCTGGCTGTGAACCTGTGATCCTGCTGTCTCAGCCTCCCAAGTCCTGGAATGACAGGCGTGGGCCATCACACCCGGCTGGCACTCGATTTTTAAAGTGTGCTTAAAGATACTTTCTAGGCATGGTAAAGACCTCAGTAAATCAATATTAGTTGTTTAATCTGGTAAACAAGTCCTCTTCATGCAGGAAGTCACTGTGACCACCTGAAATTTTTGGCAATTCTCCACGGGGAAAAATCCTCTTAATAATTTCTTTTTTACTGCTTTTTTTTGGTTGTTATTGCTTCTGGAGATTGAACTCAGGGGCATTCTTCCTCTGAGCTACACCCCTATCCATTTTATTTTTTTATTTTGAAACAAGGCCTTGCTAAGTTGTTGAGAGTCTCACTAAATTGCTGAGGCTGTTCTGGAACCTGCGATCCTCCTGTCTCAGCCTCCCAAGTACTGGGATGACAGACATGCGCCACCATGCCCGGCTTCCTTCTTACTGATGAGCATGGCTTCCTTTTTACTCATGCACCTGCTCTTTTGCTAGCATATTGTCCACTGTTGTTTCAAATGGACAAACTCATTTAACTCGTGTTTCCTTAGAGGTGACGTGTCTCGAGGGGGTTCTAGGTGCCGCCTGCTTAGCTGGTTTCACAGTGTTCAGCGCGGTGCTGTGTGCAGGTACTTCTCAATGTCCTTTGTTCATCCTTCCAGACTCAGCAAAGTCTTCCCAGGCTCAGTTTCCCTGTCCCAGGGTAGCTGCTTCCCTGGCATCTTAAGAGACCTTGATTTTTAAATTTTTTTGTACTGGGGATGGAACCCAGGGGTGTTCTACCTTCGAGCTATACCCTCAGCCCTATTTTTTGTTCTTTATTTTGAAACAGGGTCTCACTAAGTTGCGGAGGGCCTCACTAAGTAGCTGAGGCTGGCTGTGAACCTGCAATCCTCCTGTCTCGGCCTCCCAAGTACTGGGATTACAAGTGTGCGCCACCACGCCTGGCTGACCTTGATTGCTAATCATCACATTGACTTCCAATTAGGCTTAGAAGCTGATCTTCACCGATTAGACATGGCCTGTGTCTTACTTATTATCCTCATGTCCCTGCAGGGTCAAGCTCACTGATTGTCATTCAGTCAACAAATGTTTGATGACTGAATAAATGAAAGTTAACACCTGAAAGTAAGAAATGACTTAGGAATGCTCATGACATTCATTGGTCTTACCATAATACAAAAGTATTGGTTAAGTAAATCATGTCTCTGGCAAGAGAGAAAAAAAAACCCAAACAAAAGTAACATACAGGACTGAGACATTTGGAATTTCTACCTGTAAACTATTTGACTGCACAATTCCTTAGGAGGCCTTTGGAATAAGTACTAACTAACAGGACCCTATGCCCTCATGGAGTTGATAAATAATCAGGGAATCCATGGAGATGTGTTCTCATCAATTAAGCATTTATAGGAGTAGACAGTTTGGCCAGAATTTGAACTCAAAGGAGGGGAAGTCTACCAGAGGATTCAACCATAGACTAATTAGGGGGGGTTTATTTGGAAAAAGTAGATCTCAGGCTACAAATTCGGTGCAAGGCAGGCTACAGCATGGTGGGGTGGATTGGAAACTCTCTTATGCACATGTGACCATCTAGATCAAGGCTGATAAGCAGACAGAGAAAAGAATACAAATGGATTTTCTTCTGACCCTTTGTTCTCCACGGAAACATTGCTCCTCAGTCCTTCTAGACCAGCCCACGGCCTCTTCCCTCCCGCCCCCATCGCTTCTCCACATTTGCGAGTCTCACAGCATTTAACCCTGTGTGTGACGCCTTTACTACATCACTGCCTGCGGCTCCCAGCAGACAGAAAGCTCCCAGCGAGCAGAGACCACGTGTGCTGTGTTTGTTCTGCTTATTCAGCATGTAGGACCATGTGACTAAAGGGCAGTGAAGAGGTATCAGCTGAATAACGGACAAGTGAGTCCGTTATTAGCTGCACAGCGCTAATCCAGAGGCTCCCAGGCTGGAGTGAGGCGGGTCAAGGTACGCAGGTCAGGCGAGGTCAGGGACATGACGCTTTTGAGGCAGTATGCCTACGTAGACAAAGTCCACCACCAGCAGCAGAGTGGTGTGGATGCTAGCTCCAATTGCTGCACTGTGCACTCACCAAACCACTAACCCTCTCTAGGCCTCAGTTTACCCACTGGTGACCCAGGAGACTCAGTTAGATGGAAGGTAACAGGGCTCTGAGTGACATCGTGGGCATTATTTATTGCGCATCTACCACGCACCAGTGGAATAAGACAGATGTGCAGGTGGCTTTATGACAGCGTGACCTTTTCAGTGGAACAACAGGGAAAAATCCTGTAATTCACAGTCCGAGAGTAAACTCTGAGAAGCTTGAAAGTCCAACACTGTGGTCACAGTAAGGGAAAGCATGATTTCGAATGCTGCCCATCGAAGTTGCAAGTCGTAAGGGACTTTGGGTCTATGATGAGTGAAAGAAACTGTAAATCAAATGACGAGCATTGAAGGGAAGGGCTTGATGGTGTGGCGGGGGATAGAAAAACTTAAACACTTTTCTGGCCCAGTGAATTCTCATTGATCTCCTCAGTCCTTGGTGCAGCAGTAGTGGACAGGGGCAGGAAGAAGAGAGGCCTGGAGAATACACATTTCTGTGTTGTCTTGTTCACTACCGTATCCCAGAACTTAGCATGATCTTTGGCTTATAATATTTTTTTCCTAAATAAGTAAATCAGGAGAGCCTATTCACTTACGAGCTCTTTAAGGGTGTCCATAGGGCTGGACAGGATGGTACATATCTGTAATCTCAGTACTTAGGAGGCTGAGACAGGAGGATCACAGGTTGGAGGCCAGCTTCAGCAACTTAGTGAGGCCCTCAGCAACTCAGCAAGATCCTGTTTCAAAATAAAAAGGATTAGGGGTGCAGCTTGGAGGTAGAGTGTCCCTGGGTGCTCCCCAGTATCAAAAAAAGGGGGGAGTCCTAAGGTCTTGCATTGAAAAAGGCCATAACTGTGAAGGGGGAATCAATGACTAGAAGAATCAAAGATAAAATTTCCATAATATCTCTCAAAATGATTAAGACATCTTTGAAAGAGGCCCAGTTTCAGATGAAAGAAGCCCATATCTGTATTAACTTGGTAATTAAAAACCCCAAGGAGCCACCCATTAGCCCTTCTGGAAGAAATGAGCATTATTTATAAAACAATAAAAACAGCAATCTGTATAGAAAACTACTAGAAAGCAGTTCCAGAGAGGCACTGAGTTGTTCGGGGTGAATTTCCTTAACAAGCAGAGCTGAGCTGCTGGCCAACTCTGACACCAGAAAAACACTGAAGGTTTACTGCTCCCGTTCTCCCTGGTCCAAGTCTTACTCATTCAAAGCGTTTCCAAAGGCATTCACCTCGAGAGACAGTTGGTTTTGGGCGAAGTAAAGTTGTTTGTTTTGTAGCACATTTTTCTTAGTTGCTTTGCTTAGTGATGGGGTTCGTTAAGAAATCCACTATTCTAGAGCGGAGCGTCTTGCCTCGTTTAGTATTTATTGAAACACTGTGCTGTGTGTGAGTGAGTGGGTGACAGTTATGATAGAGGAGCTGTGTTTCTGCTTCGAAACCAAAGGGCCAGATGTAACACTTGGAGTTGTACTCGGAGCCACAGGGACAGACCATTTTCAATATTTTGGACAATGGCAAATTTTGTAAGAAAGTCAAACGCCCATGCCATGGGGTGGGTGGCATTGCAGGGAAGAAACTGGCTTTACTGATAAGACAGAAGAAACCATCGTTTATTTTCTCCTCTTGTTTTATTGTATTTTAAGAACAGAAGAACTAAGCTGGCATGGTGGTGCATGCCTGTAATCCCAGCACTTGGGAGACTGAGACAAGAGGATCACAGGTTCAAGGCCAGCCTTAGCAACTTAGCGAGACCCTCAGCAACTTAGTGAGACCCTGTTTAAAGAAAATAGAACTAAAATTTCATCTGCTGTTCTTTGTGCTCACTGGTCTTGAGTGTTGATGATGTGCGGCTGGGGAAACCTCCGTAGGGGAGGCTGCTTTGGTGCATCAGCTTGCGGGTGGGGTGGGAAATGCTGTTCGTATAGAGTCTTGCTTCTTGCTTCCAGGTAGCGGAACGTGGATTTCTGGAACGGCTTGATCTTTCTGTGGCTGCCTGTGTTGCTCCTTAGTATGGGAAGCGGGGATTATCTGACTGTGAATGTGAGGCCGGCTGGGCCTGCAGAGCTCTCCTTGCTTTCTGATCAAGCCCTCAGGATTCAGTCCAGAATCTGTTCTTTCGGGCAGTTCTGTTGGCTCGGTCTAGGCAATGGTTTTCAAACCACACCTTGCAACAGAATTCCCTGAAGGACTTCTGAAAACCAGGTTGCTGGGCGCCACCCAGAGTTGCTAATGGACTGGGACATTTCTAACAAGTTCCCAGGTGACCCTGATGCTGCTGCTCCAGGGACTAAGCTTTGAGAACCATTGTTCTCAGATACAGTAAACTATATATTTTTGTGGTACTGTGAATTTAACCCAGGACCATTTTACCTCAAGCTACACCTCCAGCCCTTTTTATTTTTGGAACAGGGTTTCACTAGGTTGCTGAGAGTCTCACTAAGTTGCTGAGGCTGACCTTGAACCTGCGATCCTCCTGTCTCAGCCTCCCAAGTACTGAGATTATAGATGTGTGCCACCACACCCAGGTATAATAAATGATTTTTTATCTTGCTTTATTAGCAAGTCAAGTCACTTACCAGATAAAGTAAAAAACAAAAGGGCATGTGCTAGAAAGATCCTAAGAGGGGTGACAAAATGATCGTGGAAAGCCTTTGATACCTTTGGAAGTTAGACTTGGAAGCAGTTTTAGCTTCATGTTGTAAAGACCAACCAATCATACGGTATCTTTCTTGCTCGTCCTCCCCAAGAGGAATAACTTCTTGCTTAGGGAAGCTTCTATTTGTTTATGAAAATCATACAGAAAGTAAACATCTCTAAGTGTGTGTTCCAGATTCTCATCTTTGGGAAGGGTATGTTTGAAGTCCAATCTAATTAGGTTGGTAGATCCAAATTAAAAAAAAAAATCCCTCAAACATGGCGCACAAAGGTTGATGCTTGTAGAGATATGTGCCTTAGAGAGTAGTTATTTGCATAAAAAGGGACATCAACAGGCTTCTTTGATACTACAAGTTCTACTTATTAAATGTAATCGAAGCTCTAAAATATAACTGTCTCCAAAATTCAGTTTACATTTAATTACATCTATTATCCTGGGAGTTATACAACCCAGGTTTCTAAGAGCCACTACAATCTGTTATCAACTTGCTCAATTTTTTGTGTGTGTGGTTCTGGGAATTGATCCCAGGGGCATTCTACCCCTGAGCTATATCCCCAGCCCTTCCTTTTTACTTCTTGTTTTTTGAAACAGGGTCTCTCTAGGTTGCTGAGAGTCTCGCTACTTGCTGAGGCTATCCTCGAACCTGGGATCCTCCTGTCTCAGCCTCCCAAGTACTGAGATTACAGGCATGCTCAAATTCTTTTAACTGATAATGAAGAATTTTGTCTACTGAACCACTCAAAGTAAGGTACCTCCTTTCTTCTGGCTACCTCTGAATGGTTTCTTTGAAGATGGACAAATGATTTTAAAAAAAAGACAAAAATAGATTTTCAGGACATTGAAATGCCTTGCTTCTCCTTGAGCCTCTTGGATTATTTAATCCTTGCATCTTTTCAAAGTTTGCAGCAGGCATGCGGATCTTACTATCTGAACGATACTCTAGGCCTCTTGTGAACGGAGATTGTTCCTCAATGTGTAGTTTTCCACAGCACCTGCAGAGGGCAGTGTCCGGGCTGGTAGAGCCATGACTAGGAATGGGTGGCGGACCCGAGGGTAAAGTGGGCCCCCCTCTAGTGAAGTGGAGGGCCTCACGGCCCAGGACCCCTCCTTCCTCTTTTGAACATCTGCTCTAAGAGAATGGATTATGGGGGACACAGTATTTGAAACTTCAGCACCGCGTTTGTACTGTGCTTCTTATTTTGAGCATTTATTCAATAAATAAATTTTATATATCTGAAAGGTGTGAAGCTAAGTTCAGAAAAATGCTCTAACAGTCGTGTTTTTTTTCACACAGAAGACAATATCCTGTCATTTACTCTCAAAAACACTATAGGGTCTATCCAGCATACTTTTGGCATTCTAGGGCTTAAGCAATCCTGTTGAGGACAATACTGTCCTAGAATAGTTTGCAGTGGACACTGGAAAGAGCTAGGATGTGGAATCCATTTAAAGGATTTACAGAATTCTCTAATATGATTCTGGCTGTATATTAGACCTGGTATTTCTTTCCTCTGTGAGAATAAACCCATGATTTCATAATATATGTTATTGGGAAAATATGAATCGACTCATGGAATTTGAAATAAGAACATGAGGAGAAAATTGACCACAATTTTATTTGATGACACGCACATGTCATATCCCATATAAATTAGTCTCGGGGACAGATGGGAATCTAATTTCCCTTGCCACACTTTCTTCACATGGTCCTCAATATCTGACTTGGATTTCCCACAAAGGTACGGGGCCAACAGACCCCCTTGTGTGGTTGTGGCAAAAAGGCAACTTAAAGGCGATTTTGTCCACATTAACTCTGCTCTGTTCACAATTTATAAAAAGAATCTTACAATGACATGGACTCTGGCAATGTTTTCAGTAGAATAGAATAGAACAAGAAAGTGAGTTTATGTTGGTTCACAAAATACACTGTTTGGGGGTGTTTCCAAAATAAATTTTGACTAGTGTTGCGAGTCAACTCCTTTCACATTCTTTATTTCTCTCAGTGAGCCCGGTGTGATTGCAAGGTACTGTATTAAGAATTAAGGATGAGCTGGGTGTGGTGGTGCACGCCTGTAATCTTAGTACTTGGGACGTTGAGACAAGAGGATTGCAAGTTTGAGGCCAGCCTCAGCCACTTAGTGAGACTCTCAGCAACCTAGTGAGACCCTGTTTCAAATAAAAAATAAAAAGGGCTGGGGATGTATCTTGGAGGTAGAATGCTCCCTGGGTTCAATCCCTAGTAACAAGGAAGGAAGAAAAAAGAAGAAAGAAAGAAAGAAAGAAAGAAAGAAAGAAAGAAAGAAAGAAGAAAGAAAAGAAAGGGAAGAAAGGAAAGGAAAGGAAAGGAAAGGAAAGGAAAGGAAAGGAAAGGAATGGAAAGGAAAGGAAGGAAGGAAGGAAGGAAGGAAGGAGTGAATTCGAGATGGTCTCTGTCTGGAAGGGGTTTCTTGTCACAGTGGGGAGAGAGGAGCTAACTGGCCACCACGGGTACTGCTCAGGACTGACACTTGGAGTCCCAGCCTGGAAGTGGAAGGAGGCCGGGGGTGGAGAGACGTCAGAGTGAAGGGCATGAAGAGAACCAGTATTCCAGGACTAGGTAAGGATGCGTGTAGGGAAGAAGGCCAGAAAAAGTGTTGCGGGTTTGAAAACCCAAGTGTTGTCTTATTCTTTATCACAAGTACCAAACGACTCGTCTTGTCCCAAGTCCTAATGAAGACATAAAACAGACAATGTGGAGGATTTTGAGGTGCATGAAAATGTGATATCTGAGAAGTATTACTTTTGAGGTTAGTTTTTTTAATATTTTGGCCTCTGCACTATATCACTGACAACAGATAAGCTAAAGAATGAACTAAAAGAGTGTAAAGAAACAGAAGGTAAGAGGCATGTAGTATGAAAAATTACTATATCACTGACAACAGATAAGCTAAAGAATGAACTAAAAGAGTGTAAAGAAACAGAAGGTAAGAGGCATGTAGTATGAAAAAATTACACAGAAGAGGGCCTTGGTTTTGTGTTTGTTTTTTTGTTTTTGGTACTGGGGATTGAATCCAGGGGCAATCTAGCTCTCATCTACACCCCCGGCCCTATTTAATTTTTGTGAGAAACAGGATCTCACTAAGTTGCTGAGGCTGTACTCAAACCTGTGACCATCCTGTCTCAGCCTCCCAAGTCCTGGAATTACAGGCGTGCGCCACCATGTCTGGCCGAAGGCTTGGTTTTAAAAGAGATTTACAAGCACATGGCCACTGGGTTAAGTTAGGCAGTGTCTCTTCCAATGAATGTTTCCTTTCTCCTTCCTTCCCTCCCTTCCCTCTCTCTCTCACTTTCTCTCTCCCTCCTTTCCTCCCACCTTCTTTTTCCCTCAAAGCCTCCAAGAACGTATGTGCCATAGACACCCACCCCCCGTGGAGACGGCGTGATGCTGCTTCTGCGCTTCCGATGCTCCTAGTCTTTTGTCCTTTCCTCCCGCCCCAGGTACCTGGAGAGGGGAGAGTGGATGCTCCCATTAGAGGGCAGGAGGAGAGGCTGGGAAGTGGGTGCTGAGAACGAGCTATGGGGAGAGGGGGCTCCCACTTCTGGGGTGCACATCCCCTCATCATCTCTAGTCAGGGAGGGAAGAGGTGACACTCGGAGTCTCCACAGGAAAGCGTGCAATTCGTTTCTGCTGTGGGAAGATGGAAGAGCTTCCCGTGTCTTTCTGAGACAGGCACCTCTCCTGTATGGGTGTGTGAACTGGGGCCTGAGCCCAGCGAGGGTTAACCAAGGAACCAGAACTAGTGATAGAAAACTTTACTTTCCTTTTTTTAAAAAAATTAACCATAACAAACACAAAAGAGTCTGGGAATCTGAAGACTTAGAGGAGATCACGTGGCCGGGCATTTCATTCCTGCCCGACCTGGACACCAGGCCGCTTAAAAGGCCAGTTTTAAATGCGCCCCATGATATTTTTCTTAACACTTAAGTCAGCCCAAGTGGTAAAAAAAAAAAAAACCCAAAAACCAGAGACAAAGAATGGCCATTTGCAAATCTCAGTCCTAGTGATGAAAATTATCAATCTCTCCAGCAGGAGGAGCTCTAACATGCCTCAGAGCTCACATTTTAAAAACAACAAAAAAATTTTTAAAGCAAACAGAGAAAAACAGAGGGGCATTGTGCCTGCAAGCTGCCGTGTCAATGGACAAATATGTAAGTCCAGTTAAGTTCTTAGGAGCAGCCAAGCACCGACCCTGGGGGACAGGAGCCCACATCTCCTCCTCCTCCAGCCGCCACGGCCCATGCAGTTAAACCGCCGGGTCTGCAGCGTTCGCTTGCACAAAAGAAGGGAGCAGAAGGCTGATTTCTGGGCAAGCCTCGAAGTCATTCTTTCCCTCTGAAAGGATCGTATTGTTTCTAAACGAGTCTTTGACACTGGCTCAAAAACCACATTTTAAAACGGAATTTTCATTGTTGGTCGAAGGCGCTACGAAACTCCTAACCGTTAAGTCTCTTACTCAGTGGCTTGTGGGGGCCTTTATTTTTTTTTAATGAGAGAAATGCTGTGTTTGTAAAAATTGGTGCTAAAAGGGCAAGAAATCATACGTCCCCTGGGCCATGTAAAGAGTCTGCAGAAAGAATTGGAGCTTTCTAACACACACACACACACACACACACACACACACACACACACACCAAATGGAGCACAAAGAATTTACTGAGGAGCACAGTGAGGAGTATGGGAATTTAAATTAGCGGATTTTCAGGATGAATCTTTCCATTTTGGACAGTCCTGTGGGGGCGGAATGGACACGTGGCCATTCGGGAGATGATCAGAATGACTTAACCTGAAGGAAATTTTCCAACAATCCCTTTTAATCTCGCGCCAATAAGGAGTCAAACTTTTTGTTTTACACCTTACTGGTATGCCCACATTTAAAAAATTTTTTTTATACGAGCTCCTGCAGAAACTTTTAACTAGACCCATTCAGACCCAAAGTCACTAAATAAAGCCAGTCTAGACGGAGAATCTATGGAAACCATATGTCCTTCCTGCATCTGTCTTACAAAGATGGCCGTCACCCTGAGGAAACTGTCCCCGAGCGCTGCTTTGGGGGAAACCCTAACGACCATGCAGGGCGGCTCCCAACCAGCATGTTTATAAACGAAAGGCTCTCGTTCCCACATACATCTCCCTGTCTGTAAACAATTCTGAGAGGATAGGCCAAGGCAGATATCATTTACATTTCCATCATTCTAAAAGGGATCAAAAAAGTTTCCAGTTTGGTTCCTCCAGACTCTTCCAGAACATCAGAGCAAGGGATCCCAAAGCGACTCGCTTCTCACCCCCAGAGAGCTGTTTTGAATAATGTGGTACGTGGATGAGGCCAAAGAACCAGAACATTTTCTTCTGCATATTACTTCATCCTGCTGGCTGCCAAGCCCCGCCGGCAGGCAGGTGTCCTGCAGAAGTTACTAGAAGACTGTTCTATATAATAGGGTGTGGGGCCCAGCCGAGAGACACAGGAAATCAGAAGGATGTTGCTCCAAAGGAGGCGTGCACTGAGAGTTCAGTAAAGAGGGGTATTCTAAAATCTCGCTTTTCCAACTCGACATTGCTTTCTGAACTGGAAACCCTGGTCTGTTACCTTCGTTATTCTAGCTAAGGATTTTCACGTTTTCAAATGCACTTTAGTTTTTAATAAGTGGTATGAAATCCCTTAGGGAGAAATAAAAACAGAAATGCGGATTTCAATGACCCAAATTGTAACATTTTAACTGAAAACTTCAACTAGTTCTGGGAGACTTGGGAAGTGTTTATAAATTGCAAAGATTTCTCTAGGATGTATTACTGAACTCCTGGCTCTACAGGGAAGGGCACTTTGGAACAATGTAGTAGCAGTGGTTCCTGGCATGGTTGCCCCATGTATAGTTTAGTCAGAAGACGAAGAATGAACAATATCTATCACATGGCCTCATGTGGAGAAACAGTCCTGGGTCAGAGGGGCAAGTATAGAAAAAGAAAAAAGAAAAAAAAAGGATACCTACAAGATGTAACCACATATTCACATTTCAAGCAAAAGTTAAATACTATTTTAGTGTGTTTATTAAAAAATATCATGCTTTAGGAGCCGGGCGTGGTGGCGCACGCTTGTAATCCCAGTACTTGGGAGACGGAGACCAGAGGATGAGGGTTCACGGCCAGCCTCAGCTACTTAGTGAGGCCCTCTGCAACTTAGTGAGACCTGGTTTCAAAATAAAGGATAAAAAATAGGGCCAGGGGTGTAGCTCAGAGGTAGAATGCCCCTGGGTTCAATCCCCGGTACCACACACACAAAAAAATCATGCTTTAAGATAAACTTTTAATAGGCTTTTTGGTTTTTAGGTATTAAATATTAAGATGGTAGCTGGGTATGGTGACGTACACCTGTAATCCTAGTACTTGGGAGGCTGAGAGAGGAGGATAGTAGGTTCAAGGACAGCCTCAGCAACTTAGCGAGACTCTCAGCAACCTAACAAGATCCTGTTTTAAAACAAACAAACAAACACAAATAAAAAGAGCTGGGGGTATAACTTGGAGGTAGAAAGCCCCTGGGTTCAATCCCTAGTACCAAAACAAACAAACAAACAAACAAACAAACAAAAAACATTAATAGGATAATGAGGATAATGGAGTAATTTAGAGAGTTAGAAATATTAAAATAAATCAAGCAATTATACCAACATCGCTCATTACAGATTCCTAAACTGAACTACAGAGTATTTAAATAAGTTTATCAAAGTCTCCTGAGGCGTCACAGGGATTTTTCTGGCCAGTTTTAAGTTCTGAGTGCTACTATTGTTAAAACTAAAATTGTAAGTCTGCTTTCATGCAAATAATTTGTGGGGCATGGATTTTATTTTGACTTCAGACCTAGATGTGTGGAGGGAAATTACTGCAATGTTTTCTCTAGTTAACACATTCACTAATGTTTCCTTAATTTCTCTGCCCTGAGAGGCAATAATTCAGATCTTATAGAACTTACCTCACCTGCAGTTTTATTACCTTAGTTATTAAAATATTTTCCAACATGACTGAGAAGCAGAAAGGAATTCTAGTTGTTTTAAAAATCAGGAGGTATTTTGCTCGGTTTTTATAACTTTTCCTCAGTGAATGGTGTTCAAATGATAGATCTTGGGGTACAGGCCCTTAAGCATGCTACTTAAAGGAAGATTTACTTGAGGGAAAGATATCATCCACTCTTAAAACTGGCTTTGAGGATAATCCTACTATAAACTTAAAAAACACACACGGTACAGAATGTGTCTTACATAAACATCTACTCCCAAGTGGAAAAATTTCACTGTAGACCCTCTAGAGAGCAAAAGGCCTTTAAAAGTCTTTCTGGTCTCCTGTTCTCATGAAAGGTCTCAGTCTAGATGAAATGCACAGTAATTGTTTGAGATAGATGAGCAACTGCAGATGAATATTATATTTAAGTATGCAGATGAAAGATGCATCTAGCTATATAACATTGCCCCCTGAGACTCTGAAGCCACATGCAGGTAATATTTACACAGTGGAAGCAAATCATCTATTCAATTGTGAAATAAGACCATTTTCCAAATCATATTCAAAGCCACTCGAGTCTGCCTCATAATGGCGTCCCTTCTCTTAGTTTTCAAAATTCCCATCAAAGCTTAGGGGTGTCACTGTAGTTACCCATCTAGTTTGTGGTTATCCAGTTTTTACCATATTCTCTCTCTTACTTGGTACATTAGCCTTTCGACCAAAACAAAAGCAGGGAAGAAGTGGAGTTTATTTACAAGTCTCAGATAAGCCTGCAAGTTTACTGGGTTCCTATAAGAGCAGGAAGAAGAGCATTTACACCTTGTCCTATTTTCTGGTATTTAATTCCCAGTAGGGGCGATCTGGAAGTCTCTATGTCTCTCAAGTTAGGAGGCTCTGCCCTGGCCATTGATCATGAACAACTGAGAGTTTTGCTACTTGTCATACTAATGAAACTTTTTTTTTCCTGGTCCTTGGGTGGAATGTGTTGTTCTATGATTCATGTGAACTGATAATTTTGACTGGAAAACAGGAGTGGAAGTTTCTGAGTGCTTATGGGAACAGTTAAAAATAAGACACTGGAGACCTTGGTATTTGTGGGTTAGCCTCTCATGTGGCCCTCATGCCTGAGAAGCAGCCAGAAGGAAAGGGCCCTGCTGGGATGAGGGTCCTTGTGGCTTCGGATGTTGCCCTGCGTAGGAATTCTATTTTGGGCCGGAGTTGTCATGTCATCTAAACGTCATCTAAATACTTAAGAAACGTGGTGACAATAGACGTGCAGTTTCTCTCAAAACACCACGCCTTTCCAACATGGCCCTGCCTTCCCCTGCACTGAAAATACTAGCCAGACCCAAAGTGGATATTCTACTGGCAACAGCCTTGGTAAGCCAGATGGAGTTCATTTGGCCACTAAGGGGTGTCAATATATGATGTGTTTCAATTTAGAGGTTCCCCCAGACAATGCTTATACTATGTTGGCATGAGTTAGCTAGAGGATTTCAGCACTGGGCATGTTAAAATTCTCCACAAAAGTGGCCATAAAGTTATGACAAGCCGGCAGCCGCCATCAAACCATCGGCTGGCTGCTCGGCTCCTCCCTCCTACGGCTGGAGGTGGGCTCTTGTGGCTCATTCTCGGGGAAAGATGCCACATTTACGTTTTCATTTTTAATTTCCTGGCTGTGAGCGGCTAAAGGCAGTCTCATAAGCATTATTTAAATGTCGCTTTTAATCTTTCCGAGGAGCTGAGAAGTCAGAGGGAAGGAAAAAGCCCCCCAGCCGCCCACTCTTGTAGTGTGCTGTTTGCAGGGAATTGAGGGGTGAAAGAGCCACGAGTCACGTGCCCTGCGTCTCTGAAGATGTCGCCAAAAAACACAGCATCTAACCACAACTGTCTGACCATGAAGGTTTCCCTGTAAAACCAATCTTACAGCGAGGGAGAGAAAAGAACACTCAGATGATATGGTGATATGGACACCCTCGCTCGTGTGTGTGTGTGTGTGTGTGTGTGTGTGTGTGTGTGTGTGTGTCTGCTTACAGTGGGCAGATTCCCCCCCCCCCTTTGAGCAGACATCAAGTTGTCTATGGGAACATTCAGCAGATTCCAACTGGTGACAATTTGCTGCTGACCAGCCACAGGAAGAAGAATGGTCATTAACTGTGCATTTTTCCTGGTCTGGCTGCTCTGCCAGACTCCTGTCTTGGCTGTCTTCCTCTATCAATCAGGTGAAACACAGGGCGGGGCTGGGGACCCTTTCTTTGGAGGGGGGAAGCTTTGCAATGGAGCCCCAAAGAGAACAGTGACAGGGCTATTTGCTATTTTTTTTGGTCAGGGACATGGAAGCAGCGGAGTTTGGTTAACTTAATGCCATTTTCTCCTGGGCTAACGGCAGCTCCCCGTTGGATTTACAGCTGCCGGTCTGCATTTTTGTTACTTGCATTGTCCTTCTTATTTTCCTCTTTCTCTTACCCTCCTGCAACATCAGCGTTTGGAAGAGTAAGCTAAGTGACACATTGGGAACAGAAAGGCAGACCGAAGTCCACCTGGGCGCTTCTGAGACGCTGCCCCGCCTGACCTTCAGCACACTTAGATCCCACCCTGGGCCTCGCCCACGCTGGCTGCTGTGCCGGGATGTTTGTGTAAAGGAGACTCAAGTTTGCTAGACCCAAGAAGGAAACCGCCCGCCTCATTTGACTTTCACTTAAACCATACTGAAACCAAGATGAGAAGACTGAAACACGCCGACGTTAACCATTGCTTTGCTTCGGCGAACTATTACGTTACAGCCAGAAGCATCGTGACACCGGAATGAGTCTTTGGATGAGGAATTTAATCGAGGGGCTTAAATTTAATTGGACATTTTCCTTAGTGAGCAGTATGTGGCCAAAATTCTATTTTCCATAAAGTGTATTTAGCATCGTGACAGCTCACGTAGAACCTGCAACAAATTATTAGTTACATGTATGTGTTCGGGGGCGGGAGGGCTCAGCAGCAAATTTCATATCATGGTTGCCTCATGAGATGCCTCGAAATAGACTCAAAGAAAACAACTCGAAGTCGTATCTTAGCCTTTATACTTTTGAAAAATTCTTTTTTGCTTGACTTTCAAATCCAGTTGCTAAAGATAAAAACTATCCCCTGAAAAATCACAGTGTCTAATCGTAAACTTTTTTTATTTGTTCTTCAAAGGGGAAGGATAGAGAAGACAACAGAGAGCTCATGTGACGTCACAGATCACGAGGTGGGTTCATCGTTTGCTCAAATGACACTTGGCTGCTAAAAGAAGCCAAGCTTTTACAGGGCTGATGGGGACAGAGTAAGTCAGGAGGCTTCCAGTACATGACTGCTAGTCACACCGTTTTGCTTAATTCCCATGTACACTCAGCCCACGACTTCAAGGCTCGCCAGCTTCGTCCTTCGGGGCACCAAACCTTGATATGGGGGATGCAAAGACACACTCATAAGAATCATGAGCCTGTCCTCGCTCAGAGCTTGGGGGACGGGCTGAAAACAGGAAACAAAATAAGGGGGTCTCAGACCTAAGATGAAGGGATTCTGTATTGACTGTCAGTTCCGTCCACATGTAGACTATGTGAGAGAGAGAGAGTGAGCACTGCACGCCATCGAGGTCAGACATTCAAGTCAGACTCACACTAAATTATAAGAATTAGATGGCTTTATCTTTGTAAAGCAAAGACTGGGTGCATTGATTCTCTCTCTCTCTCGCTCTCATTTCATGGTACTGGCGATTGAACCCAGAGGCATTCTACCTCTGAGCTACACCCCAGCCTTTTTTTCTTTTTTGTTTTTTTTTTGCGGTACTGGGGATTGAACCCAGGGGTATTCTACTTCTGAGCTACACCCCAACCCTATTTTTTATTCTTTATTTTGAAATAGGGTCTCACTAAGTTGCAGAGGGCCTAAGTAGCTGAGGCTGGCCGTGAACCCAGATCCTCCGGTTTCAGCCTCCCAAGTACTGGGATTATACCCCCAACCCTTTTTATATTTTTTGTTTTGGAACAAGGTCTCGCTAGGTTGCTGACAGTCTCACTATGCTTCTGAGGCTGTCCTCAAACCTGCGATCCTCCTGTCTTAGCCTCCCAAGTACTACTAGGATTACAGGTGTGTGCCACCACGTCCTGCTTGATTGTCTCTTTATGTAGAGGGATTTATGAGTCTTTTAGTATGATGGAATTAGTCATAAACTACTGATATGTGGGGTTGGGACGAGACTTCTAATGTGTGTGTGAGAAGTCGAGGAGTAGCCTTGATGCTACACGGGCTATCTACACGGTGGGGATTTGAGCTGCCCATGGCACTCACTGGAGGCTCTTTGAATGGATCATTTCTTGTTTTCCATCATGTAGATGAGTTGGGGTCAAGGTCAAATCCTCTCCAATGACTCAGTTTTGCCATTTTTTAAAAAGACACCATTGGACATTGGACATTGAACGAGGGTAGTTTAAGGAAATTGATTCTATTTTTCGACTTCTTTTTTTGAATGGAAGATTGAGGGATGAGGTAAACGAAGTTTCTTTCTTCTTTGGACAGGGACTTTTCCCTCCCACCTCCCTTCCTTCTTGATCACTGTGAAACAGCTTTGTCCAAAGAGAGGGGAGAAGACGAATGAGTGAAGGAGGCCAGAGGCAGCTCCTGCCAGGAAAAACACACTCGGATTCAGTTAATTTGCTCTCACTGTAAAGGGCTGTGATTTCCAATTAAGTAATTTTAAGAAGCTGTAACTGAAAATAGATACAGCGGCTGTAAAGTTGATGTCTGATGAAGATTAGGATCTTCAGTGAAGAGAACAGGGATCCTAAGCGGGTGTCGTGATATCTGCTTATGGTCACCTTGCTGAACAAATACGGGGCTGCTGGGGGTTTCAAACAAAGTCCCCTCAGAGAAGTTGAATGGAGGTGAGAGAGGAGGGGACAGTCCAGATATTCTGGCGCTAGAAAACATCCCACAAGTCACAGATCTGCGTACACTCAAGTAATGACGGGGCATCCATATGGGCTCATGGGTCTCTCTGGGATGGAGGGACTCCCCTCGCTCAGGTGGAATTCATTAAAACAGGCTCGCAGTTTGCAGTATTTCCTGCTCTCTCGCTGAAAGGCTCCACGCACATAAACCAGACCAGCTCGAGCAGCTGAGAAAAGACGAGCCAAAAATGACTCCACCAACTCTCTCCTCTCTCTCCCTTTCCATTGGAATGGAAAGATGTGATAAGAATACTGCTTTTAGAAAAGGCAGAACCCTCATGGTTTCTGCATGATTGCTAGGGGTTTGATTACCCTCGAATAGGCTTATAATAAGTCTGCATGCTCTTATGAGTTGACATCAGCACTTGCTCACAGAGTCGGGAGGCGCCCAGAAGAAAAGTGTGCGCGGGAGGAACACGCTCGCCGCTGTGAGCTCAGCGCTTGGGGCGTTGCCTCTGAAGTACTAAGGCTAGGTAGGGAGCCTGTGGGGCGCCTTTTGTACTGATTTGTCACATTATGAGTTTCTAGTTTCAGATAAAAGAGGAGAAAGTTCCCTTCAGAAAGCAAAGAACTTGAAGAAAAAATAAATTGAACTTCCTTCTTAGAAAGCTAAGTGTTGTTTTCTTGGCGACAAGGGATAGTGGCATTTCAACTCTTTTAGTTTTCCATAGAGAAAATGGAGACAGATCACGGAAGGAAAAGTATATGAATAATAGAACAAGGTGACATTTCAGTAAGAGCTTTCTGCATTTTTTCCTTCTATCTCTCTCCCTCTTTCTCTCTCTCTCTTTTTTTGAAATCTTAAACCACATTTCTGGCTTACATTTGGTAGGATTTCTGATCTGGCTTTTATTAAAAACAGACTTTATGTGGTTGGAATTCTCCATCTAAAAGCTAAACTTTAATGGGCTTTGGGGTCTGTCTTGCTCGCTCTCAGGTGACCCCCCCTCCCCGCCAGAGGGATTTCCCTCCCAACGCGCTGAGCTGGCATTGAAATTTGAAGGCTCAGCACAAAACAACAACCAACTTGCCCTCCTTTTCCTCTGCGCTCTCGTTTCTGTTTTAAATTTGGGGCTTCTCGCAAGGCCGGCCCAAGTTAAGTCTGGATCTAACTTGAGAGTATTCGAGAAATTTCCAATAGCGCAACTATTGTCCCACAAACTCCCCCAAGTGCTCCCCTTCCACTTGGTGGCTCCCTGTCCAGCTCTGTGGCTCCCACCCTGCCATCGGCTGCTGATTCCTGCCTGACTTCCTTCTGCATGCGAGCTCAAAAATAGCATGGGCAAACTCCACCCTGCTTGACAAATCAGTTTAGCATCCCAAGGTTGGTTCTTCTACAGGGCACAGGCAAGCTAGCTCATCAGAAACCAGGAGGCACAGCGGTCGAGCGAGCAGGCGAGACGTGCACATCACCCCGCAGACGGCACGGCCAGGCTGCTCCGGTTCCTTCTCATAGCCAGACAGACAGAACAGCAGACTCCAAGGCCCTGTGTGGGACCCCTACCTTCCCACCCGCAAACCCCCTCTCCCCAGAGACCTCCCCGGCACAATTTCCAGCCAATTTGAGTGTTTCTGCAACAATGACCTTGGTCTTGCTTGTAGCAATGCTCAACACAGAAATTCATGTTTTGTTTGTTTGTTTTCTTTCTTTCTTTCTTTCTTTCTTTCTTTTTTTAATGGGGAGGGAATTTCTTTTAACATTGCAGTACACTAGTTCTCAGGTAGAGAGGGACTTTGCTCCTGAAGGGACACTGGCAATGTCTAAAGATATTTTCAGTGGTCCCAACTGACAGCCAGCAGGTAGAGGCCAGGGATGCAGCTATGCATCTTAAGATGCACAGGCCGGCCACACAGTAGTGTGAACAGTGAGGAGGCTGACGTCACTACTGTCATGCCTGGGGACTGGGCTCCAGAGTTAGAGTGCTTGGGATTGAAGCATGGCTCTGCCAGGACCTGGTGAGAGGCCGTGGGCAGGTGGCTTAACCGCGGTGCCTATTTGTAAAATGTGAATAATCACCTATCCCATCGGGTTGTTGTGAGCTGGAGACAAAAAATGAGTGTGCAAAGCCTAATACAGAATCGGGAGCACAAGCGTGTCCTCTATTGTTATCACTAGAAATTTAGCTCAGTTCCAAATAAATTATATGCCAAGTCTCTTGAATTTAGAGGGAAAAAATACAGGACTGAGAGTGTGTGTGCATGTTCTGTGATTAGAACTAGAACACAGATAATCCTCGTAAGAAGCACAGCCCGTGCTGTTTATCAGACGCTTTGAAACTCCTTGTGTCCTCGGAGCTGAGCAATGTGTTATTGCTGAGTCCCCTGCCTCACAGATGACACCTGGAGCTGTGACGACCCAGGTCTTCTGGCTCCAAAGCCCCTGCTTGTTCCTGCCACACCCTTAGTCTCCTAGTTTAAGTCCCTCTCCAGGGCCTCCAGCACCCCAAAGACCAAAATGAAACCTAAGTGTCGCAATCAGACGGTGACGTGACCGCCTTCGTGGGTGGCAGATGTCACTTCTGTCTTTGTGGCACATATGAAGTCAGGTTTTCCCTCACAGAGCAGAGGAATGTTCTAATTCTTCGAATTAAAAAAATAACTTTATGGATGGGCCAATTCTTTCTAAATTTCTGATTTTGAGGGGGGAACCCTGTTCATGCCCTATCCTTTAGAAATCTGATTCTTTTTTTTGTGTGCGTGGTACTGGGGATTGAACCCAGGGGCATTCTACCTCTGAGCTACACAACCAGCCCTCTTTTATTTTTATTTTGAAACAGGGTCTCGCTAGGTTGATGAAAGTCTCAACTACCTGATGAGGCTGTCCTCGAACCTGCAATCCTCCTGTCTCAGCCTCCCAAGTACTGATCACAGGTGTGCACCACCATGCTTCAGTTTAGAAATCTGATTTGACTCAGTGCGTCTGCATTGACTGAATGTGTGCGGAGGTGGGAGTACAGCGCCACCTCTATGTTTCAAGTTCCATTATTGATTAGCTATACTGTTTCACGCCTAGGCCCAAAATTCTGCTTATAATTATCAAAATCTATTATTCAAATTTACAGCGTTCCAGCTTATATATATGGTGAGCGACTATGCACAGCCACTGCTACGTTTACGTTAAAATTTCTATGGATAGTTTTTAAAAAACAATGATAAATCAGCAGGACTGTACATAGTTTCCATTAAAGTTCGTGATATGGAGCATAAGGATCATAGTTCAGATGGCAGGTGGATAAAACTTTTGGGGCCAGTGGTTTTCTAGAATCCTCTGGTAATGAACGAACTAGGCCTCTGCCCCCGAAGCTCCCTGACCTACGGGGCACACGGCTTGCCATGACCCGGCCACAAAGCCCTCAGCCAGACCCTACCAACCGCGGCCCAGCCTTCAGGCCCTGGGACCCAGTCTTCTCTGTGCCCGTGGATGAGTGAGAGGCCTTAGCGACCGCACACGGGGCCTTCAGTGGTATAAAGAGGCTCAGCAACCTTCCCTGGCTCCCTGCGCCCTGTCAGTGTGGAAACTCAAAATGTGTATGGGGAAGATCTTTGCAATTTTCTTTCTGGAGTCAATTCTGTCCGTCATCCTATGAGAAGAGAACCAGGAGCGCCCTGCTGCCTCCGCCCTGCACCTTACCTTGGGACACTGGGCGGGGCCCTGGTGGGCCTCGATGGCACCTGTGGAGGGGTTCCAAAGGCGTCGCTGCTGTTGGGGAAAGGAGGAAGAGGGCCGGGGCGGAAGGGGACCGGTGGAGCTCCCGAGTGGGGGCCCGGGGAGGGAATGGCCGGCGCGGGTCCTCGGCCGGATGTAGGCCTCGTGAGTGGGGCGCCCAGCGTCGGCCTCCTTTGGGTCGTGGGGCTCGGAGGAGGTGACCTGAGGAAAGAGAGAAACCAGCGTCGTCCACTCCGCTCCTACTGTCTGTCCGTCTGCATCGATCTGTAGGCGAGTCTTACTGCTTCCCAACTGCCTTGTAAAATTTTCCTTTTGGGCTGTTGAATCAGATACATGTCATAAAAGGCAATCACGGGCAGGTGGGCAGATGGGGACGGTAAGTTCCCCTCTCCTCCTTCACTCTGGACAGTTCAGTCATGGCTTTTGGCGAATCCTTTCTAGCTATATTCTACATATGCACAAGTGTATGCTTTCTCTCTGTATATAAGTTGCTTTTCTGTACATCACAGAACACAAAGCAATGCTCTACAGTGTCCTTTTTTAAAAAGCTTTCCACTAACTTAATTATCTTTGCATTTCAGGACTTATGGACCTGTCTGATCCTTGTTTTTTGTTTTTTGGTAGTACTGGGGATGGAACCCAGGGGCATTCTACCTCCGAGCTATAACCCCAGCCCTATTTTATTCTTTTATTTTGAAACAGTGTCTCACTAAGTTGCAGAGGGCCTCACTAAATTGCTGAGGTTGACCATAAACCTGTGATCCTCCTGTCTCAGACTCCCAAGTACTGGGATTTCAAGCATGTGCCACCACGCCCATTTGATCCTTTTTAATGACTGTATAAAGTTCCATTGAAGGGATACAATGTGCTGTTTTTGAAGGGTGTTAGTTACTCTGACCCCCTCACTCTTGAACGTGAATTGTGTTTCCCTCCTTTCCTTTGGGGTTCATACTGGTTTGGGGGGCATTCTGAGAAGACGATGCAGGGCCGTTCCCTACCTGCGGGAGTGATGTAGCCAGGAGTCATCCACAGGCGGGGGTGCCGGGGTGGACACTGTGGCCGTGTTGATGTCACCGATGATCACGAGGGCCTCCTTCAGGGCCTGGTACATCCGGAGCATCTCGTCGCGGCGCTGAGCCTGCTCGGCGGATTCCTCCATCAGCGTGTTCTGGTCCTCGGAGGAATAGAGCTGCGCCAGGAGCTCCGAGTTGATGAAGTCTTTAACCTGCCAGACCACCACAGAAAGACGACTCACAGGGAGGAACAGGATGCTCCTCTGGTGTCAACACGCCTGCGGCGACAACAGCCTGTGGACCAAGCCCCCGATGTCCACCCTGGGAAAAGGGCAGCATCGTACCCGTCTACTCTTATTTTTTTGTTCTTATCTTCAGTGCAAGTAACAGTTTTCCCTCTGCCACCTGGCTGCCCACACCGAAGGACAAAGCGGGTGAGTCAAAGAGACCAAGCCTAACCACCACTGGGACAGGGCCCGTGGCCGTGCGAATGTCCCACGGTGTCCTCTGAGGCTGCTTGGCTTATAGGAGAGGGATGGTCCTCTCTGGTCCTCCCAGTCCTTTAGCTTTTACCAAACTCACTGGAAAATTATTAAGACTCTAAGTTTTAATGTTGTCTTCAACATAGAATCAGCGCCAATGAGTAGACACTTATTACCGAGAGAATATATCATTATGTGGGTTGATTTATAAAAGAAAAGAGAAGGGGAAGTGGTCGTCTTTTCTAGAAGTTTACAATAAAAGTCTGTTAAGAGGGAGGACCACTGAGAGGAGGTGTCATAGCTTTCCATATCATCACAGATAGATAAAAATAAAGTAAATTATGGACAACATATATGAGTCCAGGGGGGTGGCATCTCGTAGCAGGATGAGATGGAGGGACGTGTGTGTTGCACAGGACTGAAAGAGGGAACCCACCACCATATTTCATCAAATGTATGAGTCATCAGCTATTTTAAGAGATGCAACTATTTTATGTGATACTCAGAAAGAAAAAAAAAACTATAACAGAATGTCAAGATGCCCTCGAGGGGGAAGAGGCAGCTTCATTTAGGAAATATTAAATGTGTAAAAGGTGAGTGTGAGTATCAAGGAAAAGCAGTGGGCCCTAGGTGCCCTCAGGAGGTCTGGCTTGGTCCTCCCCACGCACTGAGGAAGCACGCACAATTCCAATGTTACAGGTGCAGAGAATAAGCTCAGAGAGTTTAAGTAAGTTGCCCAAGGTCACACAGCACTAAGCTGACCCTCAAATCTTCTGACTTGAAGTCTAATGCTCATTTAATTTACCCCTAGTACTTAGAAAAGAAAAGGCAATTTATAATGAAGCATCATGATTATTTGTGGTGCCAGGGATTGAGTCCAGAGCCTTGTACATGCTAAGCACACACTCGATCACCGAGCTGTCCCCTCCACCTAAGCCTCTTGTAGAGTGGAGCAAGTCTGTTAATGAGCTGAAACCTAGAAAAATAAACCAACTGGAGGTTTTTGGTTTCTCTGTTACATGAGAAAGTTAAATCTTATCTAGAGTCACTGGCTACATCTCAGGCCCAAAGCAAGTACATTTAATTGTTTTGAATTCAGACAGAGAACAGAGCACCTGTCAGACACCCGAGGTTCCCGGGTTGTATTTAAATGTAAAACTCAGAGATGAAAAGAGTCTAAAACACATAGCTTCATTTATTTATTTTTGGAGGTACCAGAGATTGAACCCCGGTGCTTTCTACCTCTTAGCTACACCTCCAGCCCTTTTTTTATTTTGAAACATGGCCTTGCTGAGTTGCTGAGAGCCTCACTAAGTTGCTGAGGCTGGCCTCAAACCTGCGATCCTCCTGTCTCAGCCTCCCAAGTACTGGGATTACAGGCATGCACCACTGTACCTAGCTTCATTATTCTTTAAAGATATCGAACATGTAAATTCTATTAATCAAAAATCCAACTAAGTCATAGCTTCATGGTGGTGAAATAAAAAGTGTCCCCTACACATCCTTTGTAAACCAGGAGTGATTCAAATGTCAAAGCAATCTTGGGCACCCGGTATTCAGGGGACTGTCTGGTGGGGTAGTGGGTTTGCGCTAGTTTGTGCTAGTTACAGTAGTGGTGGGAGGTCAACTTGGCCAGCAAACACGGGACAGAACAGAAATGCCAAGAGATGTGTTTAAACTTTATCCACTTGGCATCAGGGAGCAGTGAAAGGCTTTTAAGCAAGTAAGTGGAGCAATAAAAGAGAGTCTTTAGGAAAAACAATCTGGCTATGACTGAGAAAGAATTTGCAAGGACAGTGGTGGAGATGGAGCCTTTAGAAAGTGCTTGTAGACCACTCATGAGATGATACACGTTTAACCTGGTCATGTCGTAGTGAGATAGAAAAGATGGGTGCATAGACATGACGGTGTCCAGGAAAAATCAACTGGACCGGTGCCCTTTGTAGGTGTAGGGTGAGGAAGACAAGAACGATCAAAGATACCGCACCATGGATGTCCCGGCTAATGGGAGAATTGAAGAATCAAGAAGCAAGGGAAAGAAGTCATGTTTAAAGGAAAGGCAGTAAGTTTGGCTTTAGGAATATTCCATGCCCCTCCTCGAACCTGTAGTCACTTCGAGGCACATGCACGGTATCCAAGGAGGCATGGCAGTGCACACAGATCTTCCATCGTCGGATGTGTTTGCACTTGGATACACGGTACAACTTAAAACTCCAAACCAGACAATTTTCCTGGCATGGACCATCGCCTGGGTCAAACTCTTTTGGAGCTTTACATCTTTCTGGAGTATCACTTAGGATCTATTAAAATATAACTTAATATCCTTCCAGGAAGATTTCAAGCAGATCTGAACTAAGAAGCAGCTGTCAAGTCTCCAAATAAAATCACAAGGGGCAGCAGCTTCGGATCCTGATCAAAGACCCGCTTCGAACCCTCCACGTCAAAACATCACACACTCAAACCTGGCTGCTGTGGGCAAGCCGTGGCGGTGTTCTGAAATAACAGAGAAAATGGCAATATAATACATGGGTTAGGAACACAAGCTTTGGAATGAGAAGGGTCGGGATTTGCGTCCTAGGTCTAACAGTTACTGATCTTTGAAACTCAGGTTCCTCATCTATAAAATAGGGATGATTGTGGTAGCTGCTTTAAGAGTTGGGAGGATTAGCCTGTCATGGTGGCACATGCCTGTAATCCCAGTAGTTGGGAGCCTGAAACAGGAGGATCACAGGTTTGACGTCAGTCTCAGCAATTTAGCGAGGCCCTCATCAACTTAGCAAGACACTATTTCAAAGTAAAAAATAGGGCTAGGGATGCAGCTCAGAGGTAAAACACCCCTGGGTTCAATCCTCAGTACACACACACACACACACACACACACACACACACACACGCACACATACAGATTTGAGAAGATAAAAATAAATATAAGATGCAACATGATGCATATAGTTAGTGCTCAATAAACAAAAGCCATTTTTTCCCCATACCTAGACAAAATTGGCATTGGGTACGAACCAGGAGGAGAATAATAGAGTCACTACAATAGTGGAGCTATCAGGTGGCGTATTAAATAGAGAGTGTAGGTAAGCATCTTATTTTGCACTGAAGCAAGATTGTAGACCCTTCTCCTCTCCTCCTGGGAACCTGGCTTTGTGATACTGCAACCGGAGTTTGGAACAAAGATGGGGGCGGGGAGACTTAGGGGAGTTTCCAGACACTTCAGGGACTTTCTGAGCAGTTTGTGTGTTAGTAGTACAAAGATTCCCATCGAGGACTCTAGGAGACAGTCGGAGGCCGAGTGGGTCCCTCTTAGGCCACAGTATTCAGAAAAGAACCTCGCAGATCCTAACAAACTAATTATACTTGGAAGTGAGTTTTGAAACAATATTTATGCTTTTCATTCTAACACCTTCTAACCTATACATCTTTGTATGGTTTTGCAAAAATTCTCACCCATGGAAACCTCATTCCAGCTCAGCCTCTCCCGGCTGGATAAACAGCCATTACCGCGCTCTGTCACCAGCTCAGGGTAAAGGAATGCGAGGTCATTAAAAACGGTCCACATGGTTTCCCCTCTCTGGCTTTAACCCTTCTCTAGCAACCTGTGAGATGCTGGGATCATAAACTCCCCTCGTTATGATGGAGGCAAACAGAAGGGGCACTTGGAGGAGTTTCTGAAGGTTGAGTTGCCATTTCCTTAAAGACTCTGAGTCTAGACGGAGGGTGATGGTAGAGAGCACGGTGGTATTTCTCATCCAAAGAACACAGGTAGAAGGAATTCACCGAGAAGTTTGATTTGGTCTAGTTTTGGGGGCTTGGAGACTTTGATGGCTCTTTGAGATCTCCCAGTTCCCCCTGATCTACTCAAGCCCCCGTTTCTTCTCTCGTAGATCTAGTTCTGCTAACTACCAACAAGGATTTCCTTCCTCCAAAAGTAAACCTCCACAGAATCTCAAATGTACTGAAGAGCAAAAGAAGTTAGACACAAGAAGGTCCATACCCTGTGACTCCAAAGCTTAGAAACAGGTAGAATGAAAGGTATAAGAAATGGAGTGCTGGGCACGGTGGCGTACACCTGTAATCCTAGTGTTTGGGAGGCTGAGACAGGAGGATTGCCAGTTTGAGGCCAGACTCAGCAATTTAGGGAGACCCTGTTTCAAAATAAAAAATAAGCTGGGTGTAGTGGTACACACTTGTAATCCCAGTACTTGGGAAGCTGAAACAGGAGGATCGCAGGTTTGCAGCCAGCCTCAGCAACTTAGTGACACCTTGTTTCAATAAAAAAGATTAAATAGGGCTGGAGGTATAGCTCAGAGGTAGAATGTCCCTAGGTTCAATCCCTGGTACCAAAAAAAAAAAAAAAAGAAATGAAAAAAAGGAAAAGAAATGGAAAGAAAATGACTACCCCTGGTGGGGCGTGGGGCAGCAGGGCGGGGGAGGGGAGTGGGGATTTGGGGACCTTGGTGACTTTCTCTTTCTTGAGGGTGCTTGAGTTCTTGGCCCATGGAAACAGATCAATAGTCTAAATACCAGAATAAAACTCTGGTATTTAAGACGTGTTTTCCACTCAAATAATGGACATTTAAAACAACACTTCATACACACTGAAGTTCCAGTGCGTTTTGAACCGTGGGCACATGTTCCCAATTTTCCAGCGAGTGCCCGCGGGCCTGGAGAGGGAGCGCGGAGCTCTGGGGGTCCGGCTGGCTGCCCTGCGTTCCAAGCGACATGCCTCCAGGTTGCATATCTGGTTTTTTAAAAAGAATCCATAAAAGCTTTTACACTCTATTTTGTATTTGAATGTGAGAAACAATGTTTTAAATCTTAAAGCATTGTTCCTCATATTCAAACAAACCCTAATTAAATCTTCAAGTAAAAAAAAAAAAAGACAACAAAAAAACCAATCCCTCTGGGAAGACGGCCCGTGGGCGTATCTGATGGCTTGAGGACCCTCCGGTTCGCCAGGGCTGACTTGGTTGTCCTGATTCTGTCCCAGGCATTATCTGTCACTGAATGGAGGCAGCAGGGGACTGAGAGGGAGAAGACCCGGGTATCAGACTTGAATCTACCACGTCCAACTGTGTGGTCTTGGGTACTGATCTTTCAGAACCTCAAGTTCTCACTTATAAGCAACGGGTATCCACGGCCGGTTTCCCAGGAGTTCTAACAGAACTACATGCCACAAACATTTTTAGAATGTAGCTGGACCCTCAGCTTTGATTCTCTGATGGACAACTAGAGGAGAGGCCATCAGAATGGGCTTGCAAGCTGGGCGTGGTGGTGCACACTGTAATCCTAGTACTTAGGAGGTTGAGGCAGGAGGGTTGCAGGTTCACAGCTAGCCTTAGCTACTTAGCGAGGCCCTCTGCAACTTAGTGAGACCCTGTTTGAATATTTAAAAAAATAAAAAATAGGGCTGGAGGTGTAACTTGGAGGCAGAATGCCCCTGGGTTCAATCCCTGCTACCACCAAACAAAAGACAAAGAGAAGGGCTTGCAGCGGAGTACCGTGTGTGTTGGCGTTCACGTCCTGCACAGCACCCGCCGCCGTGACTGGGGCCTGGCCGGAGCGGCTGCTGTCATAAACGTGCAATTTCTTTGCGCCGCTGTTACCTGGTATGTTTAAGTAATGAAACAGCTGCGGCGTTTCAATAGACAAAGGCTTACAGTATGTCTGAGGCAAGGCATTTATGGACGGGCTCTAAACTCCTTAAACAATTCCATATGGAGGCCTGAGTGGCAGAACGCTTAATGTAAACTTTCAAAGGAAACTGCCCACCAAATTCTGAACGTTATGAAACTTGGCTGAAACATACTCTTTCTTCAGAAGGCCGGGCAGCCATTCCCATTTCAAAGAGGAAAGGCTTTAGAAGACCTGCAAGGAACAGAGGCCTCTGTGTCCGCCGCTCCTTCGTGTTGGAGGAATAGCTAAGCTTTTCACCCAAAGCCATTGAGAGAAACAGCTGGGTCCAGGGGGTGGGGATCGGGATGAGGGGTCACACTATTAGTTTTCTAGTTGTGATTCTGTTACTAATTCTTTCCTGTGAAGATGTCTTCACTTTAAGTCAAAAAAAAAAAAAAAGAAAAAAGAAAAAGAAAGGACAAAACAGCTGCTTGGCATGGTGCCGGGTGTTTGCTGTTTGTGTTTTCTTGTACTTATCGGGGTGCATTTTAAGAAATGCATATTTCTACAGATTTAGAATTATATGTATATATAACTTAAAAACATATAGTGTATATGTATATATTTTACTATATGTAAAACATGGTGTATATGTATATATGTATATATATACACACACATTTGTGTGTGTGGGTGTGTGTTGCTGGGAATTGAACCCAGGGGCATTCTACCTCTGAGCTACATCCCCAACCCTATTTTTTAAATTTTTATTTGGAAACAGGGTCTCACTAAGTTGCTGAGGCTGGCCTCAAACCTGCAATCCTCTTGTCTCAGCCTCCCAAGAACTGGGAATATAGGCTTGTGTCACCACGTCAGGTAGTGTATATATTTTTACAGATATAGAATTATATCATATATAATATATATTTCACAGGCATATACTTTTATGGATATAGAATTTATACATATAATGTATATTATATCTATGGAACTATACATTTATATATGTATAGTTTTTAAAAACCCAGGTAAAATAAGAAAAACAGTCATTTTAGATATGTAAAACTCATATCTAGTAGATATAAGAAGTTACATTTCAAACAGAGATAACCATGCCCTCGTAAGGGTTCAGCATTCCGTGATACTTTTGTTTTCTCCCCGCTCCTGTTAGTCTTGCTTCGAGGTCTGACATTGGAGATCCGGTCTTAATTGAAGTCTTTCTCAAGGCTGTGAGGTCTCTCCCCAGATGACTAGCAGGACCTTCACCTCCACGGATAATACGCTATAGGTGAGGGGTTAGCCATTTCATTAAAGCAAGACACACGGCAGCGAGGAGTGAGGGAAATTGCCCTTGCATTTCTGCGTGTGTGTGTGTGTGTGTGTGTGTGTGTGTGTGTGTTTCTTGAGAAGGTGAAAGTAGAATCAATTTGCAATAAGACTTTTTTTTCCTTTTAGCTAATTCGAGCGACTCCGCACAGGGCTGGACAGGAAGTGCTATTTCCCGTGCTGACGATTTAATGGAGGGAGCCGTGTCTGCGCGGATGGCGGGACTAATGACTTGGTAAAACAGGGAAAGATAAATGATCCCTAATCAGGAGGATGTTTAAATAAGCAAGTGCCTGGATATACCACAGCAAAACAACCTGAATTCATTTAAGCAAAGTTAAGAGGGTAATTTTAAAACGACACAGACTATTTGTTTAATACTGTGGGGTTTTTTTTTTCCTAAATGGCTCGTGGCCACGTTTTTTTTTTTTTTTTTTTTAATTCTCTCATGGTTCTGTAAGCTACCTCGGTGTTCCGACTGAAGTTGTAAGAAGGGGGTGGCTTCAGCTCAGAGGGGCCGAAGGATCTTCTTCGGGGCACACAGCAGGCCACTGATCAAACGTAACTGCACCATTCGTAGTTTCCACATTGCTGATGTATTTCTTACCTGCTGCTTAGACTTTAAAGCCTCCTGCTACCCTTGCTTGGATACATGAAATGTATATTAAAAATGGAGATCGTTCACCTGAGTGCTTGGTGCTTCTTATTATCATCTAGGAATCCAGGAATCGCAGCAATCATGGGCAATGAATGGATTGTCAGACTTAAAAATAAAATTTTGAAATGAATCTTGAACTATGGGTAAGGGCCATTTATAGTTCTTCGACAGGCAACCATTTTCCCCATGGTACTTTCATATTGACTGTCTTCTGGCACGAATCCCTAAGTCAGATGCACTCACCCCGATCAGTACTTTACACGTGGAGGAAACAGACGCAGAGAAGCTAAATGACTTAGGCCAGCAAACGTCGGTAGCAGAACCAGGCTTAGAACCCAGGTTTCTCCTGAATTCTAGTTTGGGGCTCTTTTTGCTACTTTACCATCTGCTTTTTATTTCTTATAAGCAATGCTCCTAATATATCATTGTTTAAATAAAAAAATGTCCTTAGAAGATAACTGTGAATAAAGTTGCTGATATCTCCCTTGTAGACAGATTCAGAAAAGCCTGCTATAAAACACCTCATTATAGCCTTCTTTTCTAAAACATGACTCCTCTAATAATTTATACTTTAAAATTAACTATCAAAAGAACCAAACCAGACTCCACAATTTAAGGGTCACATACAGACTGCTATGAATGACCCGAAAGGGAAGGATTCTGGACAATGTAGATCCACTGATGGCCGGTGTAGCAGGACACTTGGACATGTGTGGTCATATCACCCTTAAAAGAGCAAAGCTAACTTTGTATCCAAGGGGATAAGGCAAGAAGCCCTCTCCTAAGTTAAAATAACATCCATAGTTTACAGAAGATGAAAACAATCATATCACCACGTACATGTGAGTATATGCGGGAAAAAGTCTATCCTTTGCCTTTGAGCTCAAGGCCCAGGAGCCAGGGTCCTTGGTTTTATTGCTGGCCTTATAATAGCTTTATACCATGACCATGAATATAGCATTTTTGGTCTTCTAGAACACCCTTCTAGAAGAGAACCAATGAGGAACACCTCAGTACTGTACCTAGAAGTTTTAAGTTCTCTCTCATTGATCAGTCACTTCCCTTTACCTTGTGAAGACAAACCAACCAACCAAGCAACCTGGGTAATAGGTATTTCTATTATCCAGGAAATACCCGGAAGAAACGCAAGAAAATGTGCTCAATTTCCATACTTGGACGCATTAGAAGTTCAAAGGATCCAGTGTAGAGTCACTTACGTTATTGATCATAAGGTGCATGATCGTTTTGGGAATCAGGTCTCGGATACACTTGTTGATGATCGACATGTAGGAGTCTACGAGGTTGCGAATGGTCTCTACTTGCCTCTCCAGCTGTGGGTCCATGGAAAAGTTTTCCGCTTGGCCATTCTCATCATTTTCATTCTTAAAGAGAGGAAATAAAACATGGATTATCTCACCTTCCCTCAGAAGAAGAGGAAAAAATACCAACTTCATCGGCTTAGCATATTTGGAATCCATGCCATTATATGGTAACCTCTTTATCTTATCACCCACCAAGGAATTCTGAGAAGAGATCAGTTGTTATTCTACTTTTAGCCTGCCATATTCTACAAAAGCAAGTATTCTAATTCTCAGTGAATGCTGAGATGGATAACCAAAACGAACAGTGCACCTGACAACATACCTCTAGAGGAAAATCTACTCTTAAGCCATTTGCAAGCTGGCCAAAGAACTGAATCCAAACCCAGGATGCAGATGTCAACCTCTGGGAGGGGGTCTCCAGGGACTGCAGAGATTAGAAATAACCTTGATGTTGTTCTGGCATCTCTAGGTCTGCTCTGGGTTGGATCAGCCCAGATTCAAAACTAAATCTCCTAGGACTGGCCTGGAGCCAAAATAAGAGATATAGAAGATAATTGATTCTTCCCTGTTCTTGCTGGAATTTGTTATGTAAATCCAGGCTTCTGTCATCGCTACTAAAGGCTGGCTCTGTGGTGAAAAAAAAAAGTACTGTTTCTACTTCCAACTTGTTATTCTTTGAACAAAACAGAACGCATCTATACACAAAGAATTTATTTGTGCAACACGAGGGACGCATCTGTTTTCGATTCCATAGGACTCAAGTTAATTAATTTTGGCTTATGCACCAGAGGCTGGGCTGCAATGGCCTCTTCGTCATGCAGGGGCTGACCTGTTGGTTTGGTATGGAAATCAATTTAGAGCAAATGGTCTCCCTTCCCAGTCAGGTTAGGCCATCTAAGCCTCAAAACACGATGCAGATACGGTTAGCGGTCTGGCTGCTTTTTGGTATTTGGAAAGATTTGATTATGAATGTAAAAGGGGGAAATAATTTATTGCTTCCAACGTGGACACGAAGTCCTTTTCTTTGGTAATGTACACACTTTGATCTGCCAGGTTTTCAATCATCCAATCAGTCCTGGGCGAAGCACCATGCTAAACAGCTTAACTGGATCTACATAAGACAAGTCTGCCCTTTACACTGATGTGTGTGTGTGTGTGTGTGTGTGTGTGTGTGTGTGTGTGTGTGTGTGAAAGGCATATTTATAGCCCACAAAAGCAACAATGACAAATAGAGAAATGCATAATCTTTTATATTGGCTTCTCTCACTCAGAAATATCAAATGCTTAAAAAACACATTTAAATAATATATCATCATTCTAATGAACAACTACCCTTTTCCAGTGCTGAGGGTGTGACCCCCGTGCTCCAGGGGACAGTGAGGGAGCATTTCTGAGGCATCTTAGTGCTACAATAGCAAGCTGGAGGGCTGCAGGAATCAAAATGACACTTGTCCCCTTTTTCGTTTCCTTAAAAATAGTCTTTGGTCACTGAAAAAAAAATTAAATCAGGACCTCTGCAGTTCTTTATTTGTTATTAGTTTGTGATGTTGACACAAAAGGACCTGGGATGAACAGGTTAAAACTAAGGCCACGAAATGGCAAAATGAGAGAGGAAATGTAACCATGGTCACGAAACAACCAGTCATGCCCCCAAATTCCTTTCTGAGACATAAATGCCACTCCCGATTTGCAAATGCCTTCCACACTGCCCCAGCCTCCTAGAGTCAGTGGTCATCGCAATGGTATCTTCGGGATACTGAATTTGAACGTGAAAATTATAGGTTCAAATTCAGGCTCTGGCATCCTGGTGTGCAGTCACACTTCCGGTTACGCAACGTGCCGGAGACTCGGCTTCTGCATCTCTAAAATGGGACTGTACAGGCCAGGAAGAAGCTGGTGGCTGCTGAGTGAGATGATCTATATGGGTGACCTCGCACAGGGCCTCCTGGGTGCTCAATCAGTGTTAGTTTCTTTCTTTTCTGAATCTTTGTGGGCTCACTGAGAGCTGCTGGACTCTCAACACACATCATGAACATCAAAGGTGAAAAACTGAAGCAGAAAATATATCCAATTCAAACTTTATGAAAAAGGCCAAGGTACATGTATTTCAACCTCCAAGTTTTCTGCAAACAGCTCCCCTCACCTGGAGCCCTCTCTTCCCACCACTGTGCCCACCTGTGAAGACCTGCCATCTTCAGCCCCGTCCACCCCTCCCGCCCAGACAAGCCCCCAGCGGCCCTCAGACCCCCCGCACTTCATTCTTGCTCTCCCTTTCATTATTATTGTTGTTGTTGTTGTTGTTATTACTATTGATGGTTTTGGTACTGGGGATTGAACGCAGGGGCATTCTACCTCTGAGCTATTTTGAAATAGGGTCTTGCTAAGTTGCTGAGGCTAGCCTTGAACCTGCGATCCTCCTGTCTCAGCCTCCCAAGTACTGGGATTACAGGTGTGCACCACCACTCCCTGCTCGCTTTTATTATTTAACATCCTGCTTAGTTCTATGCTTCTCTCCCTGCTAGACTCTAAGATCTTGTGTGTCTCTCTCTTCTCAGCACCTAGCCCAGAACTTGGGGTGTGTGGGAAGGGGATGAGGGGGGAGTTAATGCTACAAATGGGTTGATGAAAGTCAAGGGTACCTCAAGGTGTCCTGGAATGCCTACTTAGAGAAACGGAAACCAGAAAACCTCAGGTTGATGGGTTAGAATCCACTACTACCTGATACTAATGAGGGTGATAAAATGACTGAAATTATGTATACACATATGAGCACAGATGACCTACTGCTTTGGGAAGACAATATTTTCTCTATAAACCTCCACAGTGACTATAATACCATTTGGTTTGTGTCTCGGGTATAAAACATTCTTGGGTTTTGCTATTGTAGTTAGCAACAGGAGGTGATGGCTTTTCATTGTGAACCTACTCCCTCTCCCAGGAAAATTTATTGAGCACTTACTGTGTTGCTAGAACCATGCTAAGTACTTGGTATAGAAAGAAGATCTGCACCACGACCTTAGGAGGTGGGCACCATTGTTACTGTTGGCCTGTAGAGAGCATTTGGGGTGCTGAGAGCTGAAATTTGTTCAGCAAATATAAAACGAATATGATTTTAAGCTAATCTTTTTTGCTAGCTGGAAGAATGCAGCAATAAAATACCCATAATACATGAAGTCAGTTTTATAGAGAAGATGATAAATGTAAAAAGAGTTTCTAGGAAAAAGCTGTCATTGAAGTACTGATAATTGCAAGAGGTAAATGTCTGAGCTAAAGGAGAAAAGCAGAATAAATAGCATATATTAAATAAGCCTTCAGGAATATGAAACACCAGGCGAATTATATCACCATTCACAATTTCACATGGAAACACTGAATTTTCCCATTTTACGTGATCCTCAACCTTCAGCCTTGCTTTACTGTTCTGCACATCAAAACGTGTAAGAGTCACTGGCTTCGGTGTTTTGAAATCAGAAGCAATTAATAAACAAAGTGTCAGAGTGACTAAAGAACACTGGTTGCATTCTCAACATAAAAAGGGATTCTATTATAAAACAACCAGTAAAATAATTGGAAATTCTCTTTAGCTTTTGGAAATACGTGTAGACATGTGGTCACGCGTGAATCTTAACGATTCTGATAATAAAAGGGACTGAAGAGGAGTCACAGAATTCAGAATGCAAATTTGATTTCTTGCCTGATTTTAGGAAGAAAGAAGCAATAATTGTCCCTTCTAATATGTCTAAGATGAATGGGGAAATGCATATAGATGGAAATGTTCTTTTAACTGAGGAATTGCATAAAGCAAACGCTCCGATTTCTCTAACCCCAGCTCTAATCAAACTCTCCACCGTGCTCCCTCCTGAATGGATGCTGTGTATGACTATGTATTTCTTCTTTGTTTAAATTACAGGATTGCAGTGGGATTCTTTGCAGTCAGAGCACTGAAGTGACAGCTGTTTATCATTATCCTCATCAAGGGAATGTAAAATAAAAATAGTAATTTGTCTCTGATCTTCGAGGCAAAAGAGAACGGTCTGCAAACATTTAACCTTTTATGTGCAGGTTCACTGATGCTGTTTACAAAATGTGAATAATATTGTAGAAACCAGATTTCTTTGGAAAAAAAATACAATAGCCAGGCCTTGCCATCTTTCTTTCTTTCTTTTTTCTAAATAGCTTTTGAGAAATCTAATTCAATTTAAGCAATAAAAACCCATTATAAATGTGAAGATATTTATAAAAATTACTATTACTTTCTTATGCAATCATTTGCACAGTATTTAAGAAACAGGCTGTTTTACAGAATTTTAATTGAAAAGTTTTCTTTTTTTTCTGAAAGGCTTACTACTTCAACAGGTGAGGGAATGAACGTGTCCAGCGGGAAGTAATTTCCACTAAATCTTGAACCATCCCTGACGGAAGCTCTGGGCTACACTGAATGCCCATTTTTCAGGTGTTTAGTTTTTGCCTTTTCCCTCGTCTTAGTAAGAAAATTTTATTTAATTATGTCATAGGCTTGGACCATCTGAATAAGTCTGGTGGTTGCAACTTTTAAAAACTGGAATAATGGAAATTGAAAGTCTCCTGGCAGTAGTGTGTACACAAAAATCTGCAGAGCTAATGGGAGGGAGGAATTGCTAGATCTCTTCTCACCAACCGAGAGCATCGGGCAATAATCTCCAGATCTATGCAAGTGATTTTTTTCCAGTGAACTGAAGCTTGTGCCCTTTTAACCACCCATTGCTATTGTACAGTTCTCTTCTGCCTTAAACAAAGAGTAAAAAATACCATTTGACTTTTTCTGGGCGAACCCAGTCATCATTATGAAAACACCGTTACCATGGTAACACCCTCAAGTTTTCCAACCCCACGTGATTGAAAATGTTTTCACTGAAAACCGTCCCTCGCTCCCAATCATTCACTTCTAATTTGCTGAGGCTGGAGAGGTATGTGACCAACTGGTAAAAACAAAACAAAACAAACCCCATGTGAGAACCAAGCCCCAGAAAGCCTTTGAGGGCAGTCTAGGTGGTAGTCTAGCACCACATGATGGGTATTTCACTGATCAACAAATATTTATTTAGTGTCTGACTGTGAAAGACACCAAAGAAGGCTGAAGACACAGACCTTGCTGTGAGCTTATCTAGGCAGGAACACACAGAGACAGAAAGATAAGTGGGCGAGTCAGGATGTGCTAAGGAACGTGCTCAGGGCGAGGCGGACACCCTGGGAGTCTTTATGGACGAGGACCTGTAAAGTTGGGTGGGCCTGGGCATGGTGGCCCATGCCTATAATCCCAATATGTGGGAGGTTGAGACAGGAGGATCACAGGTTTGAAACCAGCTTCAGCAACTTAGCAAGGGCCTCAGCAACTTAGCAAGACCCTGTTTCCGAATAAAAAATAAAATAGGGTTGGGGGTGTAGCTCAGAGAAAGAATGCCCCTGGATTCCATCCCCAGCACAAAAAGAAAAAAATGTTGGGTGGGATTTCACAGATAAAGACTGGGGCTGAGGGAACATCTCTAGTTCCTCTCTAGTACTTAGCACAGTGCCCATGTAGGGCAAGGGTTTCATAAATATTTTGGACTAAATGAAGAAAAGAACAGCCCAGGCCCTTTCCTGAGGGACTGAGTTTTTTGATTCAGAAGGGAGTTCAGATTGCACTCTGGAAAGCAAGAGTCAGAAAACATAGGGGAAACATTGGAAAACATTGGTGTCAGCGATGATAGTTTAGATAGGACAAGCAACGAAAGTAAAATAGACAAATGGGATTATATCAAACTCAGAAGCTTCTGCACAGCCAAGGAAATGATCTACATAGTGAAGAGACAACCTGCAGACTGGAGGGAAACAGATGCAAACCGTTCGTCCAACAAGGAATTTGTATTCAGAATGTATAAGGAACAAGAAGCTGAGCACCCTCCCCACGAAGAAAGAAAATCTAATTTACAAATGGGCTAGAGAGATAAATGGACACTTCCCAAAAGAAAACATAGCAAACAAGTATATGAAAAAAAATTCTGGGTCTCACTAATAATCAGGGACATGCCAATCAAAGCCACAAGGAGATACGACCTCACTGCAGTTAGAATGGCTACCATCAAAAGGACGAAAATAACAAATACTGGTGAGGATCTGGGGAAAGTACAACCCCATCAACTGTTTCCATTATGGAAAACAAGATAGAGGTTCCTCACAAAACTACAACTCCCATGGAGTCCAGCAGTGCTGCTACTGGGTGTATATCCAAAGGAGATGAAATCATTGTCCCCCAAAGATACATGCGCTCCCATGTTTACTGCAGCACTATTCACTTTAGCTAAAATATGAAATCCACCTCACCCAGTACTTGGGAGGCTGAGACAGGAGGATCACAGGTTCAAGGCCAGCCTCAGCAACTTAGTGAGGCTCTCAGCAACTTAGCAAGAGAGCCTGCTTCCAAATAAAAAATAAAATAGGGCTGGGGGTGTAGCTCAGAGGTAGAATGCTGCTGGGTTCAATCCCCAGTAACACACACACACACACAGACACACACACACAGAACCAACAAAATCTATGGTGCATTTAAAGATAACTAGAAGAGTATAAAATTCCCAACACATAAAAGTGATTAATGTTTGAAGAGATGGAAGCTAATTTGATTATTTCACATTGTAGACATGTATTGAATTACCATAATGTACCCCATAAAGATGTACAAACTTTGTTTCAATAACAAATGAAACTCAAAGGGTCCTGTACAGCCTTTTTCTTTGGGTATTTTCTAAATGAGACAAGGAAATTGGGCTACAATCTTACTGATAAATATTCATGAGTAATTATGCCCAACCTATCAGATCCTTAACGACTCGGGTGTGAAAAAATCCACTCTCCGAGGCTCTGTGAGTTCAGACATTCTCCGGCCCTAGGGAAAGGCAGGTGTAGTCAAGAGCAGTAGAGACAGGGAGACCTCCTCAGCAAGGTGTGTGTGGAGACAGCGCTCACTCACTCTGCCATTCAAGAGGCACCTGCTCTCCATACTAGAAAAACACCAGGGCGTCAATAGTGGGAGGGCAGGCTGGGACTGCTGGCTTTGGAGAATTCTTCCAAAGATTTTGTGACTCAACAGTGTGTCAGAAACAGACATACTGGCTTCTTTGAGCTCCGAAATGAGCAGCTGTCAAGGAACATATAGATTTGCTGTCAAAAGAGAAAAGCAATGGCTCTATCTATAAACTTTCTTTTTTTGTGGTACTGGGGATTGAACCCAGGGGCATTCTACCTCCAAGCTACACCCCCAGCCCTATTTTTTATTCTTTATTTTGAAACAGGGTCTCACTAAGTTGCGGAGGGCCTCACTAAGTAGCTGAGGCTGGCTGCGAACCCAGATCCTCCTGTCTCAGCCTCCCAAGTACTGGGATTACAAGCGTGCGCCACCACACCCGGTTTACCTATAAACTTTCTATGAAGGCAGACCAAAGAAATGAACAGTCGATTTTTAAAAGCCTTGACATCCAGCCTCTCAGTGGATCCTCACGACAGTCTTTTGCAACAGAAGTACAGGGAAGGAATAAATGAGGTGGTCTGAGGTTAGACCAGCTGGTTTTACTACACACTAACTAGAATGTCGAGCAGTTTATTTAATCACTGGGTGCTTCTGTGTTCTGTCGAGTAGAGTAATAAATAATGTTACCTGCTATTATAATTACCCATCAAGGGGCTGTTGTGTGGATTAAATCACTAGTGTAGAAATGCAGAAGAGTACCTGGCATGTAATACTCAGTCAATAAATGTTAGACATTAATATTCTCCTTTTTTTTTAGGAAGAAGAAAGTACAGGGAAAGAGATGTGTCTGAGATTATAATGACAGGAAGATCCATATAGATCTTAATTAGATCTCTGAACTAATTTTCCTGGTGCATATTTTATGCTCTTTCTAAACAATCTCACTGTTTTTGCTCAATGAAACTAAGCACTAGAAAGGAAATCAACTAAAAAGTGAAAAAAGGTATTTAAAACAAGAACTTTTTCTTACTTTTTCAACAGGTGATGACACAGTGTTTTAGCATTCAAAACAGTCTAGCACTCTCCGATAGAAATATAATGCAAGCCACATTTCTAGTAGCAAGTACAAAAAGTAAAAAATGTGAAATTAATTTTTTGTGTGGTACTGGGGATTGAACCCAGGGCATCTGACCTCTGAGCTACACCCCAGCCCTATTTTATTTTTTATTTCGAAACAAGGTCTCACTAAGTTGCCGAGGCTGGCTTTGAACTAGGGATCATCCCGTCTCAGCCTCCCAAGTCTTGGAATTACAGGTGTGCGTCACACCACCAGGTCCTTTGATTCCTTTCCTAGGAATTTAAGGATAATAGCAATAGCTAACATTCACTCTGAGCCAAGTGCTGTGTTGTATTTGTAGAGTCTGTCTTCGTCTAAATGAATTTAGTGACCAACAGGTAATTATTACAGTTAACCCATGCTATATATCAAACATTTAGCACATAATGAGAAATGTACTAGGTCCTCCGGGAAATAAAGGGGAGGAACATAGCACACTTTGTGTTCCTAAGAAGTTTACCATCTGATTTGGGAGGGGCTGATCAACAGGCAGGAAGCCGTGTGCTATAATGTAATGAGTTCTAAGCGGTATGGGAAGGCCTTTGAGTGCAATCGGCAGAGACGAGGATTCAGGATCCAGACAGGGCGATATGAAGATGGTGGGTAAGACTTGACTTGTTTTTTTCTGGGACAGGCAGATATTAAGAAGACACCTAGGCAGGGGACTAAAGGCCATGGAGGTAGAAATTGGCTTGGAAGAAATACTGGGGAGGGCATGATGACAAGTGTGTTGAGGAGGAGAGGAGGTGGAGCTGTGGAATGGTGATTGTGGGGAATACGGATTAGGGCTGAGAGGTGAGACGGGAGGCGGTGGGCTTGTGAGATTCCTAGGAAGGATGTGCTCAAGTGACATCGTAGGAAGGTCAGTGTGGCACCTGGTTTTAGGCTGATGTGTAAGGAGGGTTGGCCTGGAATTAGGGAGACCAATTATTGTCTGTGACATTAAGCTTCATGTGAGTGACAAAAGCTTGGAGCGAGTAGGTGGCTAGAAAAATGGAGAGGTAAGAATGGATCTGAGATGTTTTTTAAAGAAAGAATAAGAAAATATAGTGGCAGATTGGATACAAAATTAAGAGAGAAGAGTAAAATAACATGTTTAAATGTCCAGCCCAAATTAATGTCATTAATTTGGGCAAATAAATTGAAGCAGGGAAATTAATTTTCATGGAAAAATGGTATAAAGAAAATGGTTTAAAGAAAACTGTGTTTGAGTACATATAAAGGACACATCTGGTGGCAACTAGAATCACACACAGGCTGAGCATTCAGAGATCACAAGAAAAAATGTGAGTTAGAAATCATATATAGAGCGTTGGAAGGAGCCGTAAGAATAGGAAGTATGCCTACCCACGGCGAGTGCACAGAGGGCCAAATTTACCTCTGTATTTAGTCAAGTCCCATGCTTAGTGGATGTGCTCCGTGGATGTGTTCAGAGTGGAACAGAAAAGCAGTGCAGGGAGGGAAGTGTTTTTGGGATACGATGCCCACAGTTAAGGACGGGGAAGAAGCGGTAGGAAGCAGAGCAGGGAGTGGGAAAGAGGTGGGAGGAGTTCAAATGTCACACAACATCCCAGGCTACTGGAGATTCAAAGCTTTCAAGGACAGTGGCAGTTACAGCCAAGAGACCAGATAGAATGAGGTCTGGCCAATGGTTTATTCTGACTTGGAAATCCCTTGCAGAGCCTTTCTGTGGGACCAGGGATGGTGGGCTGGGGTGGTAGTCCTGAACTGGATTAGGAGGATCAGATGGAGAATGTGGAAAGGAGAGTGAAAGAAATTGGCAGTCATCCTCTGAGATCTGGCTGCTGCATAAGGGAAATGCATGGCGTTTGTCAAGATATTAGGATGGGGAAGTCACGCATGCACAAAGTTGAAAAAGAAGACAAACGGCTGAACACCCTAGCGAAAACCCAATGAGCTTCAGGGTACTAGTAAGAAGGAGTGTTTAGAGAGTTCATCTTCCATGCCGTATCCCAGCTAGACCAGGCCGTTCACTCTTCCCAAGTCAAACTCTGAACATCACAACCTGTGGCCTTTGGCCATTCTGCTGTCCTTTGAATTTGAATGACCTTCCATTGTTCAAGGCCTGGCCCAAATGTCACTGCCTCTGTCATAACCTTCTTTAGTCAGATGAACGAGGATTGATCCCTCCTCCCTACACACTCAGAGCTTACTAAACGTTGCTTATCCTTAAGAACTGATATCCTTACCAGATTAGTCGCCTCCTCATTTTAATGGACTGCACACATTAGTGTCTTAGTTCATTTGCTATTGCTATAACTCAATTCCACATACTGAGTAATTTTTAAAGAAAAGAGGTTTGCTTAGTTCAGGGTTCTGGAGCCTGGGAAGCTTAAGAGCATAGCACTGGCATCTGGTGAGGGCCTTCTTGGTGCAGTAAAACATGGAGGTCATCACCCGGTGAGAGGGAACAAGCATACTAGCATGGTATCTCTTCCTCTTCTGATAAAGCCACCAGTGCCCTGATGGGAGCACTGCCCTAATGGACTCATCTAATCCTAATTATTTTCCCAAAGCCCCATGCCCAAATACCATTAACATATGAATCTGGGGATTAAGTTCCAACATATGAACTTTTGGGGGACACACGGAAACCAGAGCAATGCTTGACAGTATTTAGCAAGTGTAAGTGGAATTTTTATTCATAAAGATCCAAAGGAAGAAGCCAGGTGTGGTGGGGGATACCTGTAATCCCAGTTCTTGGGAGGCTGAGACAGGACAATCGTAGGTGTGAGGCCAGCCTCAGCAACCTAGTAAGACCCTCAGCAACCTAGCAAGACCTTGTTTCAAAATAAAAAGGGTTGGGGGTATATCATGGAGTAAAATGCCCCTGAGTTCAATCCCCAGTACCAAGGGAGGGGGGGGTGTGAAGATCCAAAGGAAGGATAAGTAGAGGATATAGAGGAAGTCTCAGTCAATGCAAAGATAAGGCTAATAGGCAGCTCCTTCTTGTTGGCTTCAATATCCTCCCAAATATTGGGAGATAATATTTTCCCAAAGAGGTGGCATGCTTGCTTGGAGGGAAAGTCAGGGACTGATGTAGTGGAAGGTCCCACCTGGCCAGGTGCTGGCCAACCAAGTGGTGAGTAAAAGCTGGTGTAGTCCCTGCAAGTGCTGAGTATTGTGAATTTGCAACGGGCTGGTTTCCCGGTAAGTCTTCTTGTACTGGGTGTTCACAGTCAGAAGTGCAGAGGAGGCATAAGGAGCCAACTCTATTGACTGGTAAGGGGAGCTTCATTATAATCGCTAATTAATCACTAATAAACATTTAAGGGGGAGGCATGGTGGACCGATCCCACAGACAATGGAGATGCCAAGCAGGAAGCTCGGCCTAAGGAGATGACCTGTGTGGCCTAATAGACAAGGTCCTCGCCCTGCTGCCGGGGAGTCACCTGAGGTGATGTGCAAGAACACAGATGCCTGTTGGGGCTCCAGCCACAGACACTGTGATTTAACTGGCCTGGAACATCTGCATTTTTTTGACAGGAGACAGCCTGTGAGAAGCAGAGGGACTACGTGATTGAAGGTGCTACTGGGGATGGAGGACAGGATGAAATAAAAATGCTATTTATGGTCTCAGGCCTGCAAATTCCCAGGCAAAAAGAAGAGTCTGACTTAACATAAAAGAAGGTACGTATGTCTTAAGATCCAAATGTGATCTCAGCTAATTTCCACTGGTCAGACAGCCCTGGTCCTCTTGAGAGTCATAATTGGTGCGTTGGTAGGCGGATGGCTGAACAGGAAAGGAAAAGCTGCAACACTTTCTCCTGGTCTTTCTTTTAAAAAGAAAGTTGCCTATCCCAGAACAGACCTGGAAGGAGACCTGGAAGGTCTTTCTGAGGCCCAGTGAGATCATAAGCAGAAAGGGGACACAGCACTGCAAGCCAGATCCAAGGTCAGCCATCTCAGGAGCCGACCTGACCCGTGGGAGGGCTTGGAGCAGTTCTCGGAGAGCAGTCGTAAACGTTAGGCACAGCCCTGGTTTTCTTACTAGCCATTTACAGTTCCCATTCATAAATTGGGCTAAAAGGTTTCTGAATTAATTTACATTTCCTGCCAGCTCCACCTTTCAGGACTAATGAGTTCCACAAGTTTATAACCTGCTCGGTGGAGTGGATTTCCTTTCATTTGCTCTAAACTTACTTCACTCTGTTTTAAAGAGTGCCCTCCTTGTCCTAAAGAGAAAAAAGTAAACAGGACTGGGAGATGAGGACACATTGGCTGAAAGAGGCAGGGCAGAAAAAGAGCTAGGTGTCCCCAGCAACCGCAGACCACCTTAAATACATAGCATAGTTTTAAAAGGCAAACGCGCTGGAATGCATGACCAAGAGGGGGGCCCTCTGTCCACACAAAGGCTCTGTTGTTCTCCTGGCTAGACCGGCCAGGGGCTCTGCATCCTGTGTGAGGCTCCTCCGGTGCTCAAATGAAAGGGGGGGGGGCTGGAACTGTGAGCAGATGTCAAGAAAACCAAGGGTACACGAAAAAGTGGAACCCAGCACAAAAATTAAACAAATATGGAAAATTTTCCAATTAGAGAAAATAAATTTACTCCATACAAAAATAACTAGGAATCTATGTATTAAAAAAAGGAAAACAGTTGTTTTACCCTTGAATTAAAGGACACAGACACCAGGGCTTAAATTAAAGCACAGAAGGAGTCAAAATGGGTCGGATTGAACTGGGTGTGGTGGTGCACACCTGTAATCCCAGTCCTGGGGAGGCTGAGACAGGAGGATGGCAGGTTTGGGGTCAGCCTCAGCAGCTTAGTGAGGCCCTCAGCAACTTAGCAAGACCCTGTTTCAAAATAAAAAATATAAAAGGCTGAGGGTTTAGCTTGGAGGTAGAGTGCCCCTGGATTCAATCCCCAGTACCAAACAGAAAAGAAAAGAAAAGAAAAGAAAAGAAATGAGATGGTGATGTAACTTGGCATAAGAAAGAACTTCTGGACACTGACAATTATATATCATATTGAGTGCAGACAGAAAACTTATGCATTTTATTTTTTTGGAAAGTTCATATTTCCACAATGATTTGGGGTTCATCTCACCTGTGTACATGCCCCAGTAGAATACAAATATGGCAACATGAGTTATTTACTCAGAGTGACATGACTGGACCAGGGGAAGGTCTGAAACTGATGATAGAGGCATCTTACAAAAGAAAGGAATTTGCCATCAAAATATTAATATGTGCAATTAAAAACAACTATAAGGAAACAACGGGCATCTTAAAAGCATATTGATTTTAGTAGACTGAGTAGTGGACTCATGTATTCCTTCCACTTTTTCCTCCACAGTCATAATATAAAGTTGGTTATAGGAAAGTCCTGTGTTTTAATGGAAAATAGGGCAAGGGTCATGTGCAGCAGGAACCCAGGCATGGGGAGCTTGCAGAACGCAGGTTGGGCTCGTAAAACTGCTCATTAAAATGCTCTGTCCCGAAGCAAAAGCAAATAAATGAGCTCAGGGAAAAGAGCCACAGAAACTGTCTAGAAAGATTTCCATGAAAGACTGTGAAAACAGCCCTTCCCAGTCACGAGAAATGTGCAGTTAATGCTTATACAAATAGCACACACTTACAAAACTTCAATACCTCCCCTGCAAATGCCTGGTTCTGACCTTCTGCCAAGAGCTACTTGATGGGCGTGTGTGTTTCTGTGTGTGCGTGTGTATGTGTTTTAATTTTTCCAAACAGACTGTATGATGAGCAAAAATAAATAAATAAAAAAGGCATGCACACACACACACACACACACACACACACACAGAGGTTTTTAAAAACAGCAGGAGAACAGTTCACTTCTTAACCCCCACCCCACATTCTGGTTCACACTTTGCCAATTCACAAGTTCTACATGGGTTTCAAACACCAATCCCAAATTAGACAAAGGAAGACAAAAAAAATTTTTTAAAAATACTTAATGATTTACAGGGCGACGATTCTCCACATTTCACTCCCTTTACTCTACAGAAAATGTAGGTTGAGGCATTTAAGACTAATAATAGCAATGGCTTGCTGGCAAAATCATGATGGGCAGGAGGACTTCTAAGAAGGCAGTCAGCCCCAGAGCAGTTCAGACAGACTGCTTACACAACGGCTGGCTGGTTCCCAGGGCCCCGAGCCAAAAACAACATCGACAGCCAGCAGGACCCATCACTTACACCGGGAACTGCACGGATCCTTGCTGATGAAGTGTGTGAGTGTGTGTGTGTGTGTGTGTGTGCGCGCGCGCGCGTGTGTGTGTCCAGACACCCATCTCCTTTTTAATGGAAACCCAGTGATGGCCCAGGCCTCTCTGAGCCACCGGAGGGGCATCCTGGTAGACTCGCCCTGCGCCCAGCGACGCTGGTTCACAGCAATCAGACTGCTCCACAGAGAAGCACAAGTTGGCCATCCTGTGGTCCAATTCACACCCGGACTTCCCTACCCAAGGCTCTGGTTTCACCATTTCTGCCGCACCTTAGCCTGGGAAAGAGGGCCCAGGGAGGATATGAGCATGGAGATTTTAATATATATTTATTTCTTTTTTTCAGAGTAGAAGGAATCACGGATGGCAAGCTTCCCTTTTTGTTTCTAGGACTTATTTTATCTTAAGAAAAGCAGTCTGGCGCTGGCTCGTGAGAAGCAGTGAATCAGAGAGTCCTGCTAAAAGCGGGCCGGATGGCCACCGGCTTCCCGCCAGCATCTGCGCGGTCGTCGCAGGTTTTGAACTCCTGGTCCTGGCTCTTTCTGTGTGGTGGGGGAGGGACCTGCCTGAGAGTCTTGCTGAGGTTTGACTAAAATAAAAATATGGAGCTATTTCACAAAGCTGAAGCAAATCTCACATCCTGCGAGATAGCTGAGACATTCGATAAACACATCTTGGCGACAATAGCTCATCGGTTTTTTTGTTTGGTTTTTTTTTTTTTTTTAGTTAGCTATAAAAAGGGTATTTCCAAATTCACCCAGCTCAGAACAAAACCAAAGCAAACCACCCTGGCCCTCCTCCTCTCGCTGGCTTCTAACACACCTTACTGAAGTCTTTTACTTTAGTAGATTGAAAAGCCTGGCAGTGCTCTTTCCACGCTGGCGGTTTACATTTACACACACACACACGCGCACACACACACACACACACACACACACACACACACACACACACACAAGTTAGCAAGATTTAAAGCCTCTCATTTTTTTATTCTTGAAGCCCAGAAAGGGAAACTGTTATTCCTGTGTCAAGGAACACAGCCATTCATTATTATTTTTTTCTTTCTTTCCCCCCGTGCACCCTCCCCACAGGATTAAAAGCAGCTTGGGCTGTGGGGTTTGAAGGCAGAGGGAGGAGAGAATTGGGAGGGGGAAGACGATGGCCTTTTAACGGCCTCTACCACACTGACTCCACACAGTGGGAACCTTGTGCTTCGGCTCAACAACTTCCTTCCTGTTAAGCCTGGACCTGCCCACTTCTACTGAGGCCTGTGCTGAAGTCTCTGGATGGCACGGGGCGACGAGGAAGCTGACCACTGGCCTCAGTGGCTTTCTGAGAGAGGGGGCGGTGGAGAGGCCGAAGGAAGCTATTATAACCCTTGCTTTGATTTTTAAAAAAATAAATTCACCTTGAAATAACTTCAGTCTTATAAAAGGTTGCACAATTCAAACAAAGAATTCCTATATCTTTTTCACCCAGATTCCGTGAATGTTCACATCTTACAAAACTACACAATCATCATCAAGGTTAGGAAATTGACAACGTTAACTACACCAGAGAGTCCAATTCCGGATCACATTCTGCATTTGGTTGTTATGTCTTATCAACCTCCTTCAATTTAGAGGATACCTCTCTATTTTTTAAAATCTTGAGTTACCCTAATACTTTTTTGGGGGGTGTGGTACTGGGGATTGAGCTCAGGGGCATTCTACCTCCAAGCTCTGAGCTACCCTCCCAGCACCCCCACACACCTTTTCAAAACAGAGTTTTGCTAGATTGCTGAGGCTGGCCTCAAACCTGGGATTCTCCTGTCTCAGCCTCCTAAGTACTGGGATTACAAGCATTCACCACCACACCCAGCACCCTAACATGTTTGAAGAATACTGATCAGTTTTTTTGTACAGTGTCTCTCAATTTCAGTCTAGTTGATGTTTTTTTATGACTACTTTCAAGTTGTATATTTGGGGCAAGAAAAGCACACAAACAATGTGCCTTTCTTAATGCATTGCGTCAGGAAACACATCAAGTTGATCTGTCCCCTTGGTAGTAAACTGCGGTCGTGTGGTAAGATGGTCTCTTCCCTACTGTACTGCCTCCTATCAAGTGTCTATCTTCTCTCCTGTAGGATCAATGAGTACCTTGTGGGTGATATTTTGAAGCTGTGTGAATTTCTTGGTTCTCATCATCTTTTCACCTATCCATTTGAAACATCCATTGATGATTCTTAAGAGAAATTTTTCTTACTGTGATGTTTTCGCACATGATGATTTTTTAAAAATTTTTCTTCCCTCTAACTTTATTAATTGGAATTGTATTGTGAAGGAGAGCTTTCCCTTCTCTCATTTAATGAATCGCCCACCTATTTGATCCATGTAAGCATGGTTTCTTATTTTATTCTATGGATTATGATCTATCGTGACCATTATTTTGTTGCTGAAATTGTTCCAGAATTAGTCATTGGGCGCCTCCCTTAAGTTGCTTCTTGCATCCTTTTTACATGTTGTCCCATAATTTTTGGAGCACCTCCTTACTTTCTGTCACCATGAGACATTCCAGGCTCAGCTTGTACTACTACGCTCTGCCCTGGAGAGTCTCCAAGGAACCCTGGTTTCTTTTCCTGGAGAATGGTATACAATAAGCTTATCTTTTACTGTGAGTCATAGTGAATGCGTAACTCTCCTAGGGATAAAAAGTCTCCATTACGGTAGGGAGAAACCAAGGCCCTGTATTTTCAGTGTTTGGGAGAGTAAACATTTTCTCAACCATAAACGTCAACAGAACATGTCTTTCCAGGCTCAGCCTAAACTGGAAATCCTTGCTAGATAATGACCTAGAATCATATAATTGAATGTTCAAGATCAATAAGGAAAAAAAAAACTAAACAAAATGCAAACAAACAAAAACACCCGAAGTATCTATGGATCTTTCATACAAATGAAAAACCACCCAAATTTTCAGTGTTTAGCTAAGTGTAATGAGCAAATCTTGTATCAAAGTATTAATGTTTTTTTCCAGATTGTTCTACGAGTCACTGAACAAAAGGTGATTAAAACTGCTCAGTATTTGTGAGAAGATAACTCTCTTCCTTCATAAGGCTTTCAATCGCCAGATGTTACTTTTGCTGCTGTTTAAATGGTGGCTTAGATTCACTTAAACGTTGACTCATTCTTTGTCCATGTTCCTTCTGGATCGTGTTCCTTAAGTGCACTTTTCCTTTCATTCCTTTTACTTTTGTTGGTAGGATGTCTGTTTTTGTTGTCTGAAAATGTCTTCATTAGGCCACATTTAACACGGCACTTTCGATATCCAGATCTAAGTAGCCCTGGGTCTCTCTGCATGTTGGAGATTAGTCCATTATGTTTGGTTTCTACTGCTGTTCCTTGGTAGTTGGTATCCCCCCCCCCGGATGCTTTTAAGGTTGTCTCTTTGGCTTTGGTGTTCTTCAGTTTCCTAATGATGTGTATCTGCATGCTATCTGTGCTGCTCCTAGATCTTCAAATTTATGGCCGGGCGTGGTGGCGCACGCTTGTAATCCCAGTACTTTGGGAGGCGGAGACCGGAGGATCCGGGTTCGCGGCCAGCCTCAGCTCTCTCTCTTTCTCTCCCTGTCTCTCTCTCTCTCTCTCTACTTAGTGAGGCCTCCGCAACTTTGTGAGACCCGGTTTCAAAATAAAGTATAAAAAATAGGGCTGGGAGTGTAGC
>PVJS01007472.1:27513-56074 GCA_004027185.1 Glis glis | reverse complement strand
GGAAGGAAGGAAGGAAGGAAGGAAGGAAGGAAGGAAGGAAGGAAAAAGGGAAAAAGAAAAACTGGAAGATTATATAGGAGGGGATCTGATACTTGATAAAAAGAACTATCAGAAAGGACTGCTATAACATCACCTGGCACAGAAAGTGCTTCTCCAGTTCATCTGCCCAGTGACTACCTGTCCAACCTTGAGCTGGCGCCATCTTGTTTTTGGTCCTTGTAGCTGAGGGTCATTGTTTCGAACCAATGTACGTTCACTCCTTATTTTACCTTAAAAATCCGTGTCTTCCTTTGCCTCCCTGAATGTGCAGGTAACTATAGCATTTGGGTTCCTGCTACAAAGTTCATTCCCGATGAAATTCATTATCTTCAGAGAATCTCTCGCTCTTTCTTCTTCAGGTTGACATAACTAAACTGTGCGAGTTGATAGTGGCCTTCAAGAGCCAGCGCGCGGGCTCATCCAACTCCCTGAGAGCTCGTTTCCACTCAGTGTTTACCCTAAAATCCAAATCATAGTTCCTGATTTTAGAATGAGCACCCTCTTCAGACTAATCCTGGAAAATGCTTTGATTAGTCTGGAAGATGATCTCGTTGACTTCTGGAAGAACAGGAAAAATTCTCAAAAACCACAGAAGGGCATGACTCAATCTGATTCCTATCTGATTTCAGGGATGCGGTCTCCAACCCCTTCTGAATTTATGATACTTGAAATCCCTACATTTAAGATCTTTTTTTTTCAAGTCCTGCTAATAGGATTACTGCTTTAAGACCTGCTAGTTATTTAACCTTGCTTTAAGTAAATTTATCCTCTGACAGAGGGTCAGAATGGTGAAAAGAATAAGAGACTATAAGTAAACGAGGCCATGATGGGATGCCCCAGGAGGGAAAGAGGATGTTGGGAGTGGAGATTGAGGGCATTTTGCACACTTCACAATTTTTCAGAGATCTGGCCTTACAAGGAAACTTGGTACTATTTGGGCTTAGACCATTTTTAAATGAGAAGAGTTTAAAAAAAGAAAAAAAATATAGAGAAAAGTCTCAATTTCTGATAGCAATAAACTCTGTGCCTGTTTAAATATTTTAAATCAATAATTCAAAACTTTCATTTTCATCATATGTATTAATTCAAATTTTATCTTTAGAGAGTACAGCTAATAGGTATCATATTTTCTCATATGTATTTTTTCCAATGAATCCTGTCTCTCCTTACTTTTTAAAAAGCAAACCTGCAGTTTTACCCCTTCAGATAGCATTATCCTGCCTGGGTTACTCTGAAAGCCTTCAGAACTTTTAAAAGTCATAGTTGATTCTATTTGCTAGAAAAAAATATCTGCCTTAAAGAAGTATTGACATGTATACAAGGCAGTAAAGACTCTCTTGTGTCTTTAGTTACCTACTTGATAAGAAGATACTTTTTCATCTGCTGGAAAATGGAATTCCTTTAAAAAGTAAAGCATAAGAAACAATACTCAATACTTTTTAAAATATTAGCTAAATCAGGATGCAACACGCCCAATCCACGCATTTATCATTTCACATCTTTGTTGTGACATTAATAGTGTGGGATCTACTGCAGACTCCTGTCTGTTTCTGAGAAGGAATGGGGAGGGGAGGAATCTCTGCTCTTTCTAATCTACTTTTAGAAAGCTGGAATATTACAAGTAAAATGCAATCCTCCAACTCTAAATACTCACAGCTTCCGTTAGACAGAGATGTCACTGCCTACCTAACACAGTGTAATTAATCCCTTCACACGTTCCCTGTCTGCACGGTACAATATAACTATGGGTTGTCCGTCACCTCCCAACTTCCACAGGTGAGTAATTATTATGATAATTAGCAGTTATGGAAATTACCAGAACAGACCTATAGTGTGGTACAAAAAGAGAAGTCGCTGTTTTGCTGTGCATTTAGTTTTATGTATATGCATGCATGCATACACAGGTGTGTGTGTATATATATATATATATATCATACACGCACCACACATTACACAGGCATCTGCCCCATACTAAAGAAAGAGATTTGGTTTGCTTTCTTTCCCATCTGAGTTCCTAAGGGTATTGCATATTCAGAGAGAGGATTGCATCTGTTTGAATCTCTGTCAGATAAACAAATATTTAAATGTAAGCAATATTGGAAAGATTGCTTTAAGCACTGAAGCATAGCATGGCATTTAGGAGAAAAAACAATTGGGCCAGCATCAATGTAACTGACTACAGATTACTGGAGCAGGATGCTCATTGGGGAGCACCGGGCAGATACATCCCTGAGGCTCGCGTAGACTGTGGCTCATTGGCTTGCAGAAATCACTTGTAAAATAATTGAGGGAAGGTGATTTCACCAATGCACACCAGGGCTCAGTTGCTGATAATGTGGAAAGTCAGACCTGCCTCTCCTGTGAACAGACTCTTTGTTTTTTTCCTAATCTATTTTCTTCTTCATGTGGGTTTATCTTCTATTTAAAGTAAACGTTGTTGGACTATACTTTCTTCACATCCATAACTCCAGTCCCACTTATTTTCAGACTCAATGATTCAAACATAAGATAGATGCTTAATACAAAGAATAACAAAGTCATATTTTAAAAGTTTTCAACTAAACATAAGAACATTAAAATTCAAGAGAGTCAGGCATGGTGGTCCATGCCTATAATCCAGTATTTGGGAGACTGACACAGAAGAATCACAGGTTTGAAGCCAGTCTCAGCAACCTAGTGAGACCCTGTTTCAAAATAAAAAATAAAATAGAGCTGGAGGTATAGTTCAGAGATAGAACACCCCTGGGTTCAATCCCCAGTACCAACAATAACAACAACAAAATAAAAAACCAAAACCAAAAAGAACAATAAAGATAAAAACTTAAGAGAGGATAAATAATAAAAGACCTTTATTCTCATTTGGAAACTTTCATATAGGGTATAAGGAAGAGTTTCTTGAAATGTGTTTTGTGTAAAATAGTCATAGGGGTTTTAGGTGCCTGCAACGTGATATGAGCCTGGGGGACCTAACAGGCAGAGAGTATCTCCCATATGGCATTACATACCTATAATCCCAGTACTTGGGACGCTGAGACAGGAGGATCACAAGTTCAAGGCTCACCTCAGCAACTTAGTGAGATGCTCAGTAACCTAGTGAGACCCTGTTTTCAAACAGAAAAAAATATTTTTTTTAAAAAAGGGCTGGATTGAAGCTTGGAGGTAGAATGCCTCTGGGTTCAATCCCCAGTACCACACTCAAAAAAAAAAAAAGAAAGAGAGAAGAAGAAGAAAGAGAGGGAGGAGAAGGAGGAAGAGGAAGAGGAGGAGGATGATAGAAAAAGAAGAGGAAGAAGAAGAAGGAGAAGGAGAAGGAGAAGGAGAAGGAGAAGAAGAAGAAATAATCTGCAAACAGAGACAAGTTGCAAATCAAATGTCATTTATTTCTTTTGTTGCAAGATGTTAGTCCCCATTAATAATTCTACAAAGCACAGGAAATTAAAACAAGTATTAATAAGTGGGATAGCATTAAACTACAAAGCTTCTGCTCATCAAAGGAAACCATCAAGAGCCTAAAGAGAAAACCTACAGAATTGGAGAAGATATTTGCAAGCTATCCCTCTGACAGAGGTCTAATATCTAGGATATACAAAGAACTTAAAAGGCTTTACACTAAGAAAACAAATAATACAATCAAGAAGTGGGCATCTGAAATGAATAGACACTTCACGAAAGAAGAGATACAAATGGCCAATAGATACAAGAAAAAATGTTCAACACCATTAGCAATCAGGGAGATGCAAATCAAAACTACTCTTAGATTTCATCTAACCCCAATTAGAATGGCAATCATTAAGAAGTCAAACAACAACAAATGTTGGCGAGGATTTGGGGAAATTGGGACTCTTCTACACTGTTGGTGGGATTGCAAACTAGTTCAACCACTATGGAGATCAGTGTGGAGATTCCTCAGAAAACTGGGAATGGACCCACCATATGATCCAGCTATACCACTACTGGGTATCATACTAAAAGGATTGAAACCAGAAAACTACAGTAATATATGCATACCCATGTTCATAGCAGCACAATTCACAGTGGCCAAATTATGTAACCAACCTAGGTGTCCATCAACAGATGAGTGGATTACAAAATAGTGGGAAATACACACAATGGAATTCTACTCGGTATTAAAGAAAACAAAATAACATCATTTGCAAGAAAGTGGAAGGATCTGGAGAACATTATGTTAAGCGAGATCAGCCAATCACAAAAAAAAGAAGAGACATATGTTTTCATTAGTATGTGCAACCTAGGGAGTAGTGGGGACACACAAGGGACTCCAGTTGATAGTGGAGAACCCTCAGTGGCTCAAGGGAAATGGTACAAGGGAAGGGGGAGGGCAAGAAAGAAGCGAGTCAGTGGAATCACTATCATAAACAGTATGTACATGCGAAAATATACCAACATCATTCTCGGTACTTCATATGGGTGGGGAGAGGCGGGGGGCACTAAGAGCTGTGTGCATGTATATTAATATCAAATAGATATTCATTGCAATGTAAGACTCCAATGCACCAATAAAAGCATGTTAAAAAAAGAATCAGTAAATATAGCTGTGTGTGTATATATATATATACACACACACATTTATTGATGCATTGTAGTCTCGCATCACAATGTAGTTCATAGTGATAGTGACATACATGCACGCAGCACTTGGTGGGCTTTCCCTGGCTCCCTCCCCAATACCCCCTTCCCCCATACAGGGTATTGAGATTGACATTTTCTCACATATGTACATAATGTCAATGGAAGTGATTCCTTCATTGATCCTCCGCCCTCTTCCCCTAGACCACCTCCCTGGCTCTACTGAAGTTTCTCCTCCATTATCTGAAGTCCCTCTGGTAACCCAATTACTCCCTAGCTTCTTTATATGAGAGAAAACATATGACCCTTCACTTTCTGTGACTGGCAAATCTCACTTAATATAATGTTCTCCAGGTCCATCCATTGTTCTGCAAATGACATCATTTTGTTCTTTATTGCTGAGTAGAATTCCTCTGCCCTCATAAGCTTTCAGGAAGGTATGCTGTAGACATCAACATAACAACTACAAGAATAAGGAGTGTTTCCAAAGGGGAAACAGTATGCAGTGTCACACTGAGACATCACAGGACTCATGGGATCCACAAACCTACCACCTTCAGAGCCATGTACAACAAGGAAATCAGCACATGAGAGTCTAGTGGTAATAAAATTAAGATGGAAAAGGTGTCTTATATCGGCAGGCAGGTATGCTTCCTAATGCTGAACTCTAGAATTGGGCAGATTTATCCAGGCTCTCTCAGGCTCCCCTGCACCCAGGCAAGAAACTCTGTAAGCTTTAGTAGCTTTGAAGAGCAAAGCCAAAGCTCATCCCAAGAGGCAGCTCATTCCTCAGAGGAGAGGAAAGGAACCGTGGGTACCCACATATTTCTTCCACACTCACCAAGTTGGGGTGCTTTCACCAGGAAGGAAGAAATGAGGATCAGGTGGCGAAAAGCCTAGTATTGAACTAAAAGCCATGGGAGGAACTGTCAGGAGTTGGGAGAGCATCTCTCCAACATTCCTGTCTGCTCACTTCCTTCACTCCACTTGGCCATTAAGTAGATCAGTGGAAGAAGTAGAGAGAGCACACCAGTTTGGTCTGACCAACTGGGAATATAGTTTGAAGTCTCCAAACTGTGACCTTAAAATAAATTGGAAGTGTCCTATTAACAGGTTAAGCAGGATGCCATGCTATTGTATGTGGTTGGGGAATCCACACATGACTGAGGGCAGGTCAGTCTAATGATGCAGGATCCTCACAACTTATAAAGAAGTACTTTCAGTTTTGTGATACTGAGGTAGGAGCACGGCCTTGTCCCAGTAAATAACTTTTGACTGCAGAACAAGTGACCAGGAAAACAAAGTTTCCTCCCCAGATCCCCTCCCAAGAGAACCGTAGTTGGAATTTTCCTGGCAGCTACAACCACGATGTAAGGCTTCTGACTACCAGAGCACAGAATGACATATAGGTGGACTGCTGTTTTTCTTATGATACATAAAAATTTTCCACTCACTCCCCCTTTCCAAGAATTCAGTTGACTATTGTGTAAAATGGCACACATGTCCTAGGTTCGGGGCTCAGACCTGAGGCTTTGCTCTCTGAGCCTCACTGGTGAATAAACTCCTTGCATCCTGGCCTCTGGGTCTTGTTCTCGGGGGACTGAAGCCTCCTGCAATGGTACCAGGGCTTCCACCACGTTGTCTCTTACATGGAATTGCTCAGGCCTAGGATGGTTACTTCCTAGGGTAGTGTCCTCCAACATCTGTCCTTATCTAATCAGATTCATCTGGGGACTGTGTGATCACAGGAATCTAATGCTGAAACCTCCACCCTTCCTTTCTTGGCTTCCAATGTAAAATGAAAATTAATCCCAGTACTTGGAAGGCTGAAACAAGAGGATCACAGGTTCGAGATCAGTCTCAGCAACTTAGCAAGACTTTCAGCAACCAAGTGAGACCTTGTTTCAAAACACCAAAAAAAAAAATAAAAAGGGCTGGGGGTGTAGCTCTGAGGTAGAATGCTTCTGGGTTCACTCCCCAGCAACACTCATAAACACACACACATGTACACATAACACACACACACACACACATGCACACACACGCACATACAAAAAAAATTAGAACAGCTCATGCAGCCCTGAATAAGCCTGCTTAAACCATTTAAATTAAAACAAACTGGATAATACTAGAAAAAAAAATAAATGAAGGAGTGAAATTTTGATTGTCTTATAGCTTAAAGCTAAACTCTAGTATTGTCTTATAATTGAAAGCTATAGTGTTTCATCCCAGAAATCTACAAGTTCTATAGTTGAAAAGCCTTTATTTTTCCCCCATGACCAAATCTTTGCCTCAGCTACTCTGCTTAAGAAAAAGGCAGCCTATGTAATCCCAAATCGGCACTATTTTTTTTTTTCCTATGGCTGCTAGGACTCACTCCCCTCTGTTGAAAGTTGCCACAGTCTACCGTTTGGCCCCAGGTGAAAATTCTTATTGACCAGCCCCTTGATCCAACACTGCAACTATGAACCAATTACTTGTACAACGCTGGTCACTGTAAACCACAAGGTCATCATGCTCTGGCCCCAATAACTCCTCACTCACCAGGTTTTAATTTGCTTCTGAGACTTGTATTTCTCTGTGTTTCTCAGAGTTCTCAGCCAAAGCATAAGGAAGAAAATATCAGGACTGGGGAGGAAGCTGTGGAAGGTATGTCCTAAACTAAGAGTTAGCACCTGGGGACCACAGGGCACACTGGATCACCTGTAGTGCTCCCAGCATGCATTCATCAACACCTTAGTTTTCTGAGCAGGGGATGAAAGGAGGGTGTGTCTCCCATCCAGAGAGGACATCCACCCGGTGGGCTTTTAATCTATTTCTCTGTTGTATTTATTCACAGACTGATTTGTGGCATTCAGTAATCATTGTCGTCGTTGTCATCATCATCGTCATCATCATCATCATCATCATCATCATCGCAATAACTAGTTCAGCCCGATGCAATTTTGAAATAACTGGCTCCCAGAAGGCCGCTTGAGCTTTAAGACCAATAGAGAGCTAAATTGAGTGGTATTTCCGAGTTGACAAAGGAAAAAATTTAATTAAAACTATAAGTGACCTTCAAATGTCAGAAGTAAATAAAAGGATAACAACCGCCTTTTTTGACAGCTGTCACCAGCTAATGGGAACGCCATAAAAACTCATGATCAGGCAGCATCGGCATACCCAATGTGTACGAGACTCATCACCATAAATTGTGTCAGATAAGTGCTCAACCCGATAATAATCTTACATCAAGGCACTGAATTAGCTTCAGCTACACTGATGGAAAGGCAGGTAGGAAAGGGATCATCTCCATAACAATGGAGCCTCCCAGGCTGACAAAGAGCTGAGAGATGGGAAAAAGCAAAGAAGCTCAACAGAGATGCTGACAGAGCCCCACATCACTTCCATTCTGTGACCTTCCTTTTTTTCTTTAATTTTGGTTGTTTTTGCTTCTGATGTGCTTGAATAATTTCATACAAACACACACACACACACACACACACACACACACACACACACAGATAAAAGAAAAGAAAATGCCTACAGGTGTCTCCCTCTAAAGACACATCTGTCCTAGTACCGGACAAAGCTAACTCTTTTAAAAGATGCTGGCATCTAGAGATGCAGAATTCTATCTCTTTGCTCTGATTCAGCTGGTCAGATGTTCAGTCCCCGGCTTTGCTGCTGAGGTGTTAGATGTCAGAGAGACTCAACAGGGCTGAAGTTGTTAATTGATTCTGCCACTCTGTGGAGTAGAGCAAACCTTCCTGGTTCCCAGTTTCTCAATTTCAAGTAGTCTCTGTGCATAATACAAAGTACTTCTATAAGTAACACTGGAGAATATAGCAATAATACAGGCACACTCTTCATTGTGGTACATATCTTAGAAACACTTTCTAAGAATGGATTACATGTTTGAGAAAGGGATTTAAAGACCTATTTTCTATCAAGGAAGAAAGAAATATAGTTCCGAATATTATGGCCATAAACATAGTGCATTCTTTAAAATCATTATTGATATCTTTAAAGCTAAAACATGTAAGAACAATGTATCAATATAAATAATGTGTGTCAGGCATGGAGGCACACACCTGTAATCCCAGTACTTGGGAGGCTGAGACAGGAAGATCGCAGGTTCGTGGACAGCCTCAGCAACTTAGCGAGACCCTCAGCAACTTTGCAAGACCCTATTTCAAAATAGAAAATAAAAAGGTCTAGGGGTGTAACTCAGAGGTAGAATGCCCCTGGGTTCAATCCCTAGTAACACACACACACACACACACACACACACACACACACACACGATGTGAATTATACATTTTACTATAATAATATATACAGGTAATATTTGGGTTGGGACCAATGGATCAATCCAGCCTGCTACCTGTTTTTGTTAGGCATGCCAGCTGAACATGTTTTCTTCTTACATTTTAAATGGTTCTATGAATTCCTTTATAGCACCTTAGGCTTTGACTCTTGGCCCTCAAACCCTAAAATGTTTTCCATCTAATTCTTTACTGAACAATACTGCTGACTTTTCTGCTTATGAACAAAGAATTGGAAGCGCGAAACAAGTGCTATGTGTGAGTGCCTTTACATGATTCTTTTATGAGGTAGGTGGTTCCTAACATGTAGATAGAGATCTGCTAGAAAACAGACAATTCCATCCTATCTGAATGAGCATGAGATGTGAAGGGTCAGACAACGTACACAAAAGAATTGTTTTTTTGAAAAAAAAATCTGTTACCAGTAGAATTATGAAGTTATCCTATGATAAGCAAAATAAGCATAGATTTGGAAAGATTGGGATGTACAGGCAAAGACTGAATGATAAGTGAGTCAGTATGGAGAAAATCAAACTCAGTTTTCTCCTTGAAACTCAAAAGACCTTCCTCTTGGCTGGCTGTGGTGGCACACACTTGTAACCCCAGTACTTGGGAGGCTGAGACAGGAGGATCGCAGGTTCACGGCTAGCCTCAGCTACTTAGTGAGACCCTCTGCAACTTAGTGAGACCCTGTTTCAAAATAAAGAATAAAAAATAGGGCTGGGGGTGCAGCTCAGAGGTAGAATGCCCCTGGGTTCTATCCCCAATACTGCAAAAAAAAGACCTTCCTCTTCTCTGTTCCATCATGAAAGACTTTATTCCATGTGACACTGTCCCAGACCAAAAAGGAGGACCATTTCATTCTTTCATAATGTAAGAAATTTCTTTCATATTCTTTCGACTTCTTTTTTCATAATTTTGACCATTGCACAAATGTTTTCTTCTGTGACGTTCTTGTGGGCTAGGTTGGCATCTCCATCTCTGTACTTCCTTAGCCTGCCAGGAATGTTTCCACCGTTGCCTTCACCATGTCGACCTGTACGTGTTCATCTGCTGGACAGTCTGTGAGATTCTTGAAGGACAATCCATGTCTCCTGACATGCCATCCCCATCACTTTCGTGCCTGACGTGTTGTCATCACTCAATCAATAATAATTGCTCTTATAATGACTATGATCTCTCTTATCACTGTTGTTACTTCCAACCCTAGTAGAGTACTTGCTACAATCTAGATCCGCTTCACCAATGACTTCACATTTTAGCATTTCAGGGACAGAATTATTCAGAGGCAAATACATGGTTTAAAACAAAAGAAAAGGGATGAGCCTCTATGCTTGTCTTGAAGGCAAAAACTATAGAAACTTTAAAGTTTTCTGAAGAAGGCTCTGCAGACAAAAGACCTTGGTACAAGTCCAATTTGATTAGAACTGACATTAGCTAGCGGGGAAGACCAAGGTTGTGACCAGAGAGTGTAATACACATTTGGCCTGGCACTTCCCTAAATAATATGCAGTCAGAAGTTATGCCCTATGAAAATCATTGAATCAGGCTTGGCTAAAAATACTCTCAGATACTTGCTTTCATGTGCTAAGGAAGCAAAAGGGCATTGGTAAGAAAAGATAAAATCTTTATGTTTATTGCCTAAAACTAAACAGTCCAGGTAGATTCTACTGAATCTAAGACAGTAAATGCAACTGAATGAAGTTGGAAATTTAATTTGGGGCAACATGTAATAAGTTATGACCCCAGGTTTACACTAAATTTAGAGAAAGTTAACATTTTTTTTATTAGAATCAGAGGACAAGCCCAGTAAATTTTTTAAAATTTAAAAATATAAACAAGCTGTTTCTGATAGTACCAAATTTACCTGGCAGAAGACACTAAATATATAAATAAATACATAATATACATACATATGCATATATATAACCATTATATTTAATGAATTATATTTATTATGTTATTATATTTTTAAAAATTTATGTATATAAAGTTTAAAAAAGAAAGCTTAGATATAACTTATGTTTTATATTTTACATGGGTTACTCATCTCTAAGATGAATCTGACAATTGGTTTAACCACACTGATTAGATATAGGCCAGGTAGATATAGCCCTATATTCTGCCTGTACAGCATGTTCCCAAGAAGAAGAACCTTCATCTGAACTGGAGATTCCATCCCCAGTACCAAAAATTAGATAGACAGATAGGTAGATGATAGATAGATAGATAGATAGATAGATAGACAGACAGTCAGACTTAGGCTTCCTCTTGCACTAGTAACATGCCTAGAGTTTACCAAAGGCCTAGAGTTGAACAAAGACATTTGGATATTTATTTTAGCCACAAAAGATAGTATATGAGAGGGAAAGGACAGAGAATGGGCTAAAATGTATTATGGAACCACTGCATATGTGCCAGCTGGCTCTTAAACTTTAACTTTCAAATGCTCAAATGTCCAATGGTGACATAGACTTCTACACCATGGTGTAGAGGAGAAGATCCAAGATGGTGTTGGAGTAAGGACCCCTAGATGAGCCTGTCTCTAATTTGTCTCAGCAGCTCCAAACTGAGCAGCATATCACATCCCACACCCCCTTCATGGGAGATGGGAACTAATATCTACAAGGCCACACTTCAACACAAAGGCTGAAAAAAGAAAAATAAAAACAAATAACCAGAGACACAAGAACAATAGCCACAGACTGCACTGGTTGTTGGACAAGTCTGTGGGCCGAGTAGGCGGGCCGAGTCGCAGGGGGCCCAGTCAGCGGGCCAAGCCAGTGGGCTGTGTCAGCAGGCCAAGTCTCAGCAGGCCGAGTCAGTGCTGACAGGAAAACTTGGAAGAAACAAAAACTTAAAATCAGCAACCCAAGACTGACTTCACAGGCATTGGGATCACTAGACACAGAACTCCACAACCCCGCGACTACAGGATCGGAAAGGACAACCATAGACACTTACCCAGCCAATCACAACACCTGATCCACCGTGCACGCCAGCCCAGCAACAAAGGCTACCAGAAACCACCATCAAGGAAACAGGATTGCTGTGAGTCTGGCAACATCGAAAGTGACCCACATCTCTCCACCTGTAGCTGCAGCTGCGTCATAGTCCATCTCCTCCATCAGTGACCTGGTTGGTGATCCAGAGCGGAGTCCATTAAGATCTTAAGTTAAGGGGCCATCCCAGTGGGACACCACCCCATGGGCCTCAAAGACTTGCATGGCAACGAAATAGACTCACAAAGGCCTGAGACTTTGCAAATCACCCGCGGAGAGGTGGGGTGGGAGCTACTGTCGGTAGAAGTGAACAGGCAGACAACCCCTAAAGTCATTCAGGCAGGAGGGAACTACAGCCCACAGTTTACAGAACACTACTAGGAACTCCAGGATCCAACACAGGGCACCAAGCTGTGGTGGCTGGGGGAAATAACTCAGCCTATCAAGGCATAAGCTCGGAAAGCAACAAACTTGTGCCTGGCTGTGTTTGGGCATTGCAAACACCAACACCAGAGGCCAGAGAGGGTGCAAGTGATCGCAGCCATCAGAATAGCAGAGTAATCCCTGGGGCTAAAAGAACTGAACCACCCAAACCCCAGGCTTGGAATTGTACAATCTCTGCCTGCCAGTCCCTGGTCTTTGGGCAGAGAGAGTCAGCAGTGCCATCTTGCTCAGGCTGCACCTGGAGGCCAAGAGGCCAGAGGCTGGGCAAGGTCTTATGCGATCACAGAAAGAGAAGGGTCATATGTTTTCCCTAATATGCGCAAGCTAGGAAGTAGTGGGGATACAAAAGGGTCTCCAGATAATAGTAGAGAAGCCTCAGTGGAATCTGTGAAGGGGTCTAAGGGAAGGGGAAGAATGAAGTTCATTAATGGAATTACTACCATCGACCATGTGTACACATGGGAATATACCGTCAGCCTCAGTACTCTGTAAGAGGATTTTGCATCCCATTAACATGTACAGTGGGTTATAAACAGTGGCCACAAACTTTCTTTCCTTCAATTTGTCACCACCTGCAATGGGATTCGAAGCTCCTGACATTAAGTTATATCCTCAGACATTCTCTGAGCTGGGCCACGTGACTTCTTCTGTTCAACAGAGCAATAGCCAGCATGACTCAGGCGGAGATGTAAAAGGGACTCAAGTTTTGGGGCTACCTTCTTGTAGCCTTTAAACTCTGTTCCCACATGCAGAAGTCCAGGGTAGACTGTTGGGTGATCAGAAGCTCACAGTGTAGACTGGACCAAACAAATTGTTTTTAAGTTCATTACACAAAAAATCCAACTTAGTCATTATGTGACTTAGTTGTTCCCTGAGAGCTACCAATGCACACCTGCCCTGTGGACTTTGGTCTTAGTCACGTGATTTGCTTCTGCCAATGGAATGAGGGAGGAAGTGACAGTTTGCATGCACTGAATCTACCTCAATTCACTTTCTCTTCACCTCTGTCAAGAAAATGGGCATGTCCTAGATTGAAGCTGCTTTTATTAGCCTCAGTCCCCAGCTGAGAAAAAAAAAATATGGGAAATCTAGAGGTTAGAGCAGAGCCACAAAGAACATGCACCCTTCATGCCATTGAAATTTGGGAGCTTTGTTACTTTAGCAAAATTAATTGTATTATTAATTTTTTAGGCAAGTATTGGTATCTATTTTATAACAAAGAATGGAGGCTCAGAGAAGTGAAATCACTAACCTAAGATCACATAGCTAGTAATGATAAAGACAGGATTCATGGGCTGGGGTGTAGGTCAGAGGCAAAGCCCTTGCCTTGCAAGTGAACAGCATGGATTTGATCCCCAATATCAAAAAGAAAAGACAAAAAAAAGGACAGGATTCATGTCTAGCTCCTTCCAACTCCAAAACACATGGTTTTGCCATCCACACCTAAAAATAAAAATTCCATTCAAATTTGTTACATGGATAATTAAATGGGTAATTTAATTAAAAAATCTTTTCAGAACTGATGCCTGCATCTCACCCAATTTTAAAATGAAATCAGAGACTCAACCAAATTTCTAAAAACCTATGAAGAAATTATAGCTTTCAGTGAAACTTGGGTTATAAAGAATATTTATGTTGGAAGATCTTTTTTCTACCTAATAAGTCAATTCATATGGTTAAAATATGGTAAGCTTTTGCTGTCTTATTTCCCCCATTTCTTGCTTTGCATGCTATTCTTTTGTGAATGAAAAAGAAGAAACTTCATCTTCTCTAATTGTATTGCTTCTGATAATCATCACTGTCAGGGCTTTGGAGAAAATAAGATTAAAACTAAAAGTGGGACTGACTCCATCAGGTTATTTAGAATAACTCGCTGCATTAAGTCTATTCTGTGCTACTTAAGCTCTTAACACATTTCTGGAAGGTTAAATATTTTTTTTATTTCATTGGATGAGTACTTCAAGGAAGTCCAAGTGGAATTTGGCTCAGAATAAATACTTTGTGATAATAGGAAGACATGGAAAACGGTAAACGGAGAACGATTTGATTTGATTAGACAAATATGGATTGAGCAGCTCAGTTCTTACCTACAGGCATTGTGTGAGATGTGGATACAGAAAATAACACATTTTCCTTTGCTTTCAGAAGTGCTTACCGTGTAGTGGACGTAGAGGAACTTTAACAGATACCTTCAATACAACGCCGTAAGCGCTGTGCTAGATTTGTGCAGTGTTATGTATGGGTAGCACAGTTACAGCTGCATTAAGCGAAGACTGCTAACTGAGAAAAGGGCTAGGCATACAACAAAAAGGAGTGGGACATGGAATACACCAGACTGAACATATTAAGATTACTTTTTCCTTTACTTACCCTGAGGATTACCATTTGTGATGGTTTGCTGATATTAGTATTATTAGTAGTATTAACTAGTATTAACAAAGCCACAGCACCAAATAAATGACTATAATACAGTCCTTAATAAATTGCAAAGTCACTGCCAATAAATCAGCTCATTTGCCCCATAGGACTCCCCTGTGAAGTAGGAAAAAGTATCCCTAATGTGCTCATCTTACCATCCTTTCTGGATGACACTGATTATACAAATTCACCCAGTATATGACAGAGTTAGAACTCAAAACCAGCCTTTCTGCTTCTAGACATAATTATTCAGCCACACTGTAATTTGAGCAAAGTTTCTGAGGCTAGGATGACACATCTGGCATCCAACAACTCCAGGAATTGCTTTTCTGACTCCCCAATATTCAATCGATGACAGATACTTATTGAGGGCAACCTTGGATGTCAGTAATTGATCTAGACCTTGAAGAAGTAGTGATGAGCAAACAAACAAGAGTCCTTCCCTCCAAGGCTCCCGTTCTTATGGTGGAAGGGGAAAACCAGTGAACATGATAAAGAAAACATAGGGAAACAATACACAGTGCAAAGATAGAATCTCTACAGACATCTGCAGTTTTCCATTAATATGGATGTGTTTACATATCTATGTCTATAGCAGCACAATTTACAATAGCCAAATTATGGAACCAACCTAGGTGTCCATCAACAGATGAGTAGATTACAAAATTATGGGATATACACACAATGGAATTTTACTCAGCAATAAAGAAGAACAAAATTATGTGATTTGCAGTAAAATGGATGGGCCTGGAGAACATTATGTTAAGTGAGATTAGCCAGTCTCAGAAAGTGAAGGGCCATATGTTTTCTCTAATATGTGGAAGCTAGGGCATAATTGGGATAAAAGAGGGACTTTAGATAATGGAGGAGAAACCCAGTGGAGTGAGGGAGGGGATCTAGAGAAGGGTGGGGAGGGGAAGGGAGAATTAGTGAAGGAAACACTTCCATTGATGTTATGTACATATGTGAAATTACCAGGGCAAATCTCAATATCATGTATGGAGAAGGGGAGGGAGTGGAGAGGGAGCCAGGGGGAAAGCCCACCAAGTGCTGTGTGCATGCATGTCCCTATTACTCTGAACTACATTATTATGTAAGACTACAGTACACCAATAAATGTAGATTAAAATATGTATGTAAGCATGTCGATGTGTATTACATAGACAAATGTCTGTATATATACAAGTGCAAACATATGCATATATGCATGCATGTATATATAAAATATGTATACATATATGTATCAATACACACATACACATATGGTTAAATATTTTATCCTTTCCAGTAGCATAGGAGATTTGATGAGTGGAATTTCAAATTCAGGGGACTTTGCTGTACTTTAAATATTAATACACTACAGAGTTGACAAATAAATCAAAGTCTTAGATCAATCGGAAGTATTTATTTCTTAAGATTTCCAGGCCCTGGAAGAAGAGGGGCATATAAGTTGGAAGTTTATTTTTTTATGTAACTACAGTTCTGAATCAGTTAATATATGCCTATCATTAAAATATTCATCAACATGAAGTGCTTATTTCCTATAAAATCCTCTGCAATCAGGCCAACCACTTAATTGACATGTTTCTGTTTCCACTTGAACAGGCTAAAAAGGGAATCCTTCTACAGTATGTTGAAAAGGTTGGGCAATTAAAATTCTTATGGAACATTAAATCACCCAGGAGCAACCAAACATCTCCATAGTGTAGTATTGCAAGTAAATTGTCCATAAAACATAGCAAATACCTATAGCCTCAAAAAGTAAAAGGAAGAGACCAACCAGACACCCTGCTGTGACTATCATCTACTCTTATCTCCTCTCTTCTATTGGTTAGGCTTTTATGGCACTGTGTTTATTTGGAGAATGCTGGGTATTTTTAGGAGTCAGACTGTGTGTTTACGTTACACAAAATAGGTTGCTGAACCTTGGTTCCAAAAGAGAATCATTTTAAGTTTTGAAATTGCCAGGCAGCCAGATTTGACCCCGTAGACTCTGGTTAAGAATCAGCCTTCTCTGTGCTCCAGGCAATTCTAATTTTTATCCAGGGTTGAGAAACATTGACATGGATTAAGAGAAATAATATTTTTCAAAGACATGAAAAACTGAGAATTGTCCATGAAACAAGCAAATGAGTTGGATTTCTTTCCTGTATACTTCCCTGGAGGCACGTAACTTATAGAATGGAGTCACTAGAGTAACTGGAATAGAACATCGTTAGTTACCGTCTTACCTCACAGAGAGAGAGTGCACATATAGTCTATGTTCACGTGCGCATGTATGCTCCATGTTCATAGAAGGTATTTGTTCTCTATAGGCCTTATACTCTGAACAAAAAAACAAGCTTGGTTTCAAGTACTATCTTTTATTCCTTAATCATTACCAATTAGTCTGTAATTTTTCTCTTCCACATTATGTATTTTAGCAAAAACTAAGAAAACAGTCCTGTTCTGATCAGTCTAGTCCAGTGTCTTAATTATCCTGTCATCTAGGGAGATATGATTAACCATTACCTGGTAAAAATAGTGTAAAATGAAGTCAGTCTGCACACAGGGGCAGCGATAGATATTTGCAACTTGAAGCTGAGAAATTGGATTGGAAATCTTGTTCCAAAAACCTGGAGTCCACTGTTGGGAGAAAGCAGGAGTCTGAGTCTAGACTCATCTGCTCTCAGTGGCTAGAATGCATGACATTGACCCAAAGCCCAGTGTGGAAGTCTTGGTCCTACAGAGAAAAGGGGGTAAACATCAGATCATTTAAAGGTGATGGAAAAAAAGAGTATGTTACAATGATCATAAATATTAACTATATCCTCAATTCCAGACAAGACCAAGTCATGACAGGGCCATGCCTGGCCGGAACTTGGGTACAAAACTATTAAAATTAATTTGAGATAGCTTGAGCTCTATCCAAGACAGGTCAGTTCTCAAGAATATCGACACGGCAAGAAAGTTCAGAGATCTCCTTTCCAGTTCCTGCTTTCTGCTTTATTAATTGAGAAAGCCAACTACGGAAAGAGTAAATTGCCAAAATAGCAAAATCAGCTCCTATTTTCCCAGCCCACCATTTCACTGGCGGATATAACTCCAACCCTGTCTCTTATCTTTCTCTCTTTTTCACTTTATAGGTCCCTGTGAGTTGTTCTCATGTTCCCATGGCTTCAGGAGCTATCCGCAGTTTGGTTAGCAAATCTACATTCTCAGCCCTAGTCTCTTTCTAAGCATTTACCAACTTTTCTATCATAAAGTGTCCCTCACGTTTAGTTTTACTTTGGCCAGGCTAGTTATCATACAGCATAAAATACCCTTACACTGTTTTCAAGCTCAGCATAGCAATTGATCTTGACTCCCAAGCTAGAAATATCTGAATCACATTTCTACTCTTCCTTAGTTCTCTGTAGTCAACCACCAAGATCCGTGATATCTGACGGTCTCCGCCAACATTCTCACTGCTATAATCCAAAACAACTGATCACACAATGTAGAGGAAGGAAGATTTATTTGCTCACAGTTCCAGAGATGTAGAGGTTCAGTCTCTGTGAGGCTGGTTCTGCAGAGCTCAGGGCATGGTGGTGGGAAGCAGATAGAGAGAGAGAGAGAGAGAGCAAGGCTCTGCTCTCAGATCATTTAGGGCAGAGGCAGAGAGAGCAAGGGGAGGAGAAACCATACATCATCCCCAAGGCCACGCCCCCAGAGACCCCTTCTTACCAACCAAGCCCCGTTTCCAGCATTGCTACCTTGTTTTGGTGAGGGCTAGGGGGCCATTCTAAATCCAAACCATTACCATGACCCTGGTATTTTGCTCCTCTGAATTGTGCTGGAATTATCTTTGTTGAGCCCCTCATAACTTCCCATTTGGTCATTGAAATCACCTCTAATGCTTTCTCCCGTTTCCTCTTCCAGTTATTAGTCCACACAACAGACACAGTCAAATGTAGGGGAAACTGCACTGCTGACTTCAAATAAACACATAAAGTGAGGACCACCCTACAGAGCAGTGCTCAAGGGAACCCTAGGACTATTAATGGCACGGCCTTCCAGAATGATATCTGATAACTGGAAGTGCATCTGCTAGAGGATGTTATCTCCTGTTAGGGTCCAGGACATAACAGCTCTATGAGAACATGACAGACCTGGAAATCATATTAAATGAGCTGTTGAAAGACCTGAAGATATTTGTCATGAGAAGGAACAGCCCAAGACAGACAAGATAGCTGCCTTCAAATATTTGAAAGTGTTTGGTATAAAAAAGGATTATATATATATACTAAACAGTGCCAGAACATACTAATACTAGTATCAGTAAGTGGGAGCTATAGACAATTATGTTCAGATCCATAAACATACAAAGTACTTTGATAATACCAGTGTTGAAAGAGCACATCCATCTCCCTGTTTAAGTTGAAACAAGATGATCTCCCATCAACCATACCCGAGATAGCACCTTGGCAGGCAGAGAGAAAATGTAGAGCTAAACGATATTGTGGTGGCACACACCTGTAATCCCAGTACTTGGGAGGCTGAGACAGGAGGAATGCAGTTTTGAAGCTAGCCTCAGCTACTTAGTGAGACTGTCACCAACCTAGTGAGGCTGTGTTTCAAAATAAGAAATAAAATAGGTCTGGGGATGTAGCTCAGAAGTGGAATGCCCCTGGATTTGATCCCCAGTACCACAGGGGGAAAAAAAAAGATATTGAGGATTCCTCCCCAGTTTAAGATGTATAATTGGGTTTATCATAAACAGAGGAAGTCCTGGGTAGCATGTTTGGTCCTCCAGCAAACTAGCTATTCTACACCCTGTTCATAGACTCACCTGCAGAAGTTTCCAGAGTACAGCAGTTCTCTTCCCCAACCTTGCTTCGCTAAAGTAACAAATGTTACATTCAATTACAGTGAGACTTCTTTTTCCTTGTGTTTTAATCATATGACAAATTAGGTTGGATTTGCATTTACACCGCGCTTTATGATGTAGGTTTCCTAATAACACCGCAGCCCGGCACTGCAGCGAATTGCATTAGCCCTAATGGTTCATCAGTTCTGAGGTTTAGTATTTGATCTTGTTTTATTATCTTCCCCAGCTCTATTCTATACCTAATTTTTCCCTGAAATGAACATTATTGATTTACTTATTAAATATTGTCTGCCTACTGTGAATTTTTCACATAAGCAGTATGATGAATCCTTTTTTTAAAAAATAATGATTATCTGCAACACAATGCCTGAAATGGTAGTTTTATAAAGAGAGTTCGAATGGATTTGAACTAAATACAGAGTATAAAAACCATCCTGGACTTTCTTCATAAAAGCTTATATACTGATTCCATCTCCCTGAGAAAAGGGGTAATCAATAAGTGATTATATTCTTAAAATAAATTACATTTCAGGTTTTGTTCTGTCCAAAGCAGTTAAGAAGTGATGATTACTATGGGTTAAGTCTGGGGGCAAAAGAAAAAAGGAACTTGATAAGTTATCTGGATTATCTGAGGAGATACTTTAGAAGAACATTTAAAGCTAGCAGGAAAATTAACAGACTTTCGGAAACAGTATGTTCCTTCCTAAAAATATACTACTGGCTAAATCTAACCCTAAGAGAAAGTAATGATTATCCCAGCACTTCCCTTCTTGACAATGGTACTTGTCTCTCAAAGTTTGGATGCTCCTACTGTCCCAGAATCCCAGGGCATGTATGTATGTATGTATGTATGTATGTATGTATATATGTATGTATTATTTATTTGTTTTGTGGTACTGGGGCATTCTACCTCTGAGCTACATCCCCAGCCCCTTTTTTATTATTCTATTTTGAAATAGGGTCTTGCTATGTTGCTGAGAGTCTCACTATGTTGCTGAGGCTGGTCTCGAACCCGCGATCCTCTTGGCTCAGCCTTCCAAGTGCTGGGATTAAAAGTGTGCACCACCCTAGCTCAGGGTCTTCTTTCCTCTCTCCTTGGAGACACTCTGACCTCCTCCTCCATCTCCACCTCCATCAGGGTTGCAGCTAATAAGAATTAGCTGTTGCTGCCTGCTGGACCACTCTCAGACATCGTGCCTTAAGACAACCACCATTTACTTTTTCTCATGAGTCAATGAATTGCCTGGACAGTGGATTGTAAAACCTAAAATTTCATTTGCTGCCTCGTCCTCTTGAACATATTGCAAAAGATAGAAAATTCAAGTTGCTTGGTTCATTATAGAAAAATAGTAGAAGCCTGGTAATAAACCTAGTAAAGGAGTATAAAGAAAACTAGATTTTTTCTTCCCATTCTCATTGGTAACCACATGCCCCTGAAAGGGACTTGATGAACTCAAGCAGGTTGTGGCAGGGGATCAGTTCCTGCTTGCCAGGTCAGTCCCTTCAAGATTTGGACTCTATGGAAGCATGTATGTGTGTTTCCCCGCCAAATGGAAATTCTATTGAGATGCTGTGATTTCACTGCAAACAACAAGCAAATTGAAAAGTAAGCAACATAGACTGTGAGGGATTGTTTGCAGCAAATTTGTATAAAAGGAATTAATAATCAGAATATTTAAAGAGCACCACAAAAAACAAAAGGAAAAAGACAGGAAAAATAGTCAAAGGCTCTAAAGTAACAATTAAAAGAACAAATACACATGACCAATAAACACAAAAAAGAGAACTGATTTCACCAATACAAATAGGATTACAGAGTAAAATAAAATTGAGATCTTTTGCTTATTGTAGTGCCCAGATTCTAAAGACTAACATGTTATGGTGGTAAAGAAGATTAAAAAACAGGGAGAGGATATTTTGCTAACATCTCTCTTCATGAAAGGAAACTTAGCAATATTTATTGACACTTTTTGTGTGTGGTAGTGGGGATTGAACCCGGGGGAATTCTAGCTCTAGGCTACACTCCAGTTCTATTTTATTTATTTTGAAACAGGGTCCCATTAAGTTGCTGAGGGTTTCACTAAGTTGCTAAGGTTATCCTCAAACTTGTGATCCTTCTGTGTCAGCCACCCAAGTATTAAGATTACAGGTGTGTGCTACCACAACTGCTTTAACATTTTTAATTATACATTTTAACCATGCAATTCTATGTCAACGGGTCTAACTGGTGACAATGTACCTCGGCTCAAAGACATTTTTACTGAAGCATTTTTTGTAGTACTGGGAATTGAATTCAGATACATTTTCCCTCTGAGCTATACTCCCAGGCCTATTTTATTGTTTATTTTGAAACAGGATCTCAGTAAATTGCAGAGGGTCTTACTGTTCCTGAGGCTGTCCTCAAACCTGTGATCCTCCTGTCTCAGCCTCCCAAGTGCTGGGATTACAAGCATGCACCACCACACCCAGCTCTGAGGCCTTCATAACACCACTAAAAAACTTTAGAGACAATACAGTGGTGTCCACTAACAGTGGATAAAATGTCCAAGCCTTGGTTCTAAGTACATATCCTTACTCATATTCAAATATCTTATGAGCGAAATATTCACAGCAGCACTAAAAATGGGAGGAGGGCAAGGGCATACATAGAGTAGGAGCAGACGGACTTCTGAAGCATGGAGATCAGATGTGAGGCCCTGGGGCAGAGAAACCTGCACATTGTCTCCAGTAGGCAGGAGGGACCAGATCTTTTGCACAGCAGAGGAGTCAGCCCTGATGGGGGAGGAGATGGTTCCTTAGCATCTCAGGAGGAAAATCATAGCCAGGTGTGGTGGAGCACACTTGTAATCCCAGTACTTGGGAGGCTGAGATAGGAGGATCACGGGTTCACAGCCAGTCTCAGCAACTTAGTGAGGTCCTCCACAACTTAGGGAGACCCTGTTTCCAAATAAAAAATGAAATAGGGCTGGGGGTGTAAGCTTAGAGGTAGAATGCCCCTGGGTTTCCTCCTTAGTACCACAAAAAAAGAAGGAAAATTATGGGTAGGGGCTGAACTGCAGGGAAGTCATGGGTCTTATGTCAGATCTTTGAGGAAGGTTCCCTCCTTGTTTCTATTTTCCAAGTGAAACAGGAAGCAAGGTTTTCAGGGAAGAGTGAGGTTCAACATCGGAACTGGAGCAGAAAATCACACAGGGCTGGGAAGTGTGCCATGAATTTACTATTCACCAGTCAGAGGATGAGGATCCCTTGAGGTTGACACAACTGAATTTGAAAGCAACCCATTGGCCCAGTGAACCTTCTCTAGCATCCTCACCCACAGGTGGAGTCAAAGCTGAGTCTTATGGGATAAGGGAGGTGAAGCCAGAGAATCTTGCAGGTGGGAGATGTGCAAAGCTATGTTGTCATCAAGGACCTTTCTGTGTCTACTGGGTGAAGAAGGAAGGAGAGATGTGATGATTGTAAGGGGGGAGAGGGGCATGCTGGCCTGAGAGCATCCTAGGTCTTCCCTTGTCGTGGGTGGTATTGATGAATTTGAAGTGCTCTTGCATGAATGACACGGAGTCAGAATTATTATTATTAGAGACGCAGGGCGGCTGGGGAGGAGGCAGAGATATCCCTGCTCTCCTTCAATGAGCGTCTTTCTTTTATTGAGGGTTTTAAACAAATCATGGTAAAAATGATTAATCACAGGAGACAGAAAAGCAGTCATAGGATGAGTCAGGGAAAAACATCAAGGCAGTCACAGATGAATCAGGGGAACAAAGGGTAAAATTCTGGGAAATAAGGACGTTGTCAGGGTCTCTGCTTATCAGTCCTATTTGGTCCTTGGAAACTTGTTTGCGTGCAAACAAATTTCTACTTGGTTGGGCAGTTTGTGCTCCTCCCAAGCCAAACCGAGGTGACGTTGTAGCTGATGACTCAAAAGGTTTCCAACATTCCCTCTGCTCAGAAAGCTTTTCTCCTCCATGAAAACTCCTGGTTTCCCTTAGAAATGTCACGATGATGTCACAACCTCTTCTCATTCTTGGTACTGATGATTTTTTAAGCATCTCCATTAACACTGGAGATTATTCCACTGCATTTCCATTATTTTCATGATTTTCTGTTTTCTTTATTACACTGATGGTTTCTGAAAGATGGGAAACATGTCTAGTCACCGTTGTACCTTAACACAGTGTCCGGCATGATAGGCATCCAATACATGTTGTACTCTTCTACTCACAGCCCACAAGTTAGAATTAGTCACAGAATCTTGCCTAACTACAAGATGAGTCAGAAGTGGGAATTGGGGAAGAAAGGGACATATAATAAGAACTAAATATTACTCCATTCCTGTTATAGTTATATATAGTATATTCCCTGAAGAACTCATAAATTGGTGTTGGGAGTTGATGTAGTTGAGCCATGAGGGTTGCAATCTCATCAGTGTGTGAATCCATTGTAATGAATTTACTGGGTGGTAACCTAGGCAGGTGGGGTGTGGCTGGAGAAAGTGGGTCCCTAGGGGTATAGCCTTAGGGATTGTGCTTTTGTCTTTGAATCCCCTTGCTTGTTGGATTTCTCTTGCTTCCGTCCTCCACGATGTGAAAGCAGAGCTTCGCTCTCTCCCTCTCTCTGCTTCCCACCACCATGCGCTGAGCTCCAGACCCTGGCCCCACATGGACTGAAGCCAGAAACTCCAAAACACTGTGAGCAAATGAATCTTCCTTCCTCTCAGTTATGTGGCTAGTCTTTTTGGATTACAACAGTGAGAATGTTGACCAAGATAATTCCTAACCCCTTCTAGTCTTCAGCTGGCTGCATCTAACCACTGCTGAGGAATGAGACATGAGCCGAGGAGATCAGAGGAAAGCTTTGGTTAAATGCAACCTTTCTTAGGAGTCATTTACAGGGTTTAAGAGGACCTATGAAGAAGAAAAATGATTTGAAGGGCCCTGACTGTGGCTCAGTGGTGGAACATTTGCCTGGCATGCACGAGGCCCTAGGTTCCATCCCAGTACTGCCAAATGAATACATGAATGAATAAAATAAAAATTGAGACACCCAAACCAAGATGTTCTAATAGAGAAATGGCAGGATATGGAGTTGCAAATTGGGGTGGCCAAACATCATCTCTTTAAATGGTACCATCCAAACAGACTACGTCCTCTGCCTGTCTATAAATCAAGCTGCCTGCAGATATTTGAAACAATTAACTATAAAGGCAACAAAAAAGGCACAAATCAGGTTGTGAGCAAATACCCAATGAAAATCTCATTTTATACTACCTTATATCTGAGGACCGCATCCTTTCATGAACATTAACCAATTAATTTACCCAGCACCTCTATAAGATATCAATTATTAGGAGCTAAGCAATTAATGTGCAGGAGCCCAGTCAGCGTGAAATTAGGGACCACGGTGGAAGAGGAATGCAATTCCTAATCCTTTCAAGAGGGTACTGAGTAAAAGCATCCCAGTTATCAAAGACTCGGAAAAGATGCAGCTAATCTCCAAGCGATACTGTTACATGAAAGTGTATTTTAAGTTGAGGGATCATAAAAGAGGAAAGACTATCTTTTAAGAGCAGAATGGGATGTCTCATGTGCTTTTTCATGAACCTTACTCCAATGCTGAGCCTCATCTATTTGTCTTCATTCAGAGCCTACTGGGAGCATAAGTATGTGCTTGGGTGGACTGGCTCCAGGGAGACTTCCTTCCTTCCTTCCTTCCTTCCTTCCTTCCTTCCTTCCTCCCTCCCTCCCTCCCTCCCTCTCTTCTTCCTTCCTTCTTTCCTTCCTTCCTTCCTTCCTTTCTTTCTTTCTTTCTTTCTTTCTTTCTTTCTTTCTTTCTTTCTTTCTTTCTTTCTTTCTTCTTTATTTTTGTGGTATGGGGGATTGAGCCCAGGGGCATTCTATCTCTGAACTATACCTCCAGCCTTATTTTTTTATTTTGAAATAGGGTCTTGCTAGGTTGATGAGAGTCTCGCTACTTACTGAGGCTGTCCTCAAATCTGCAATCCTCCTGTCTCAGCCTCCCAAGTACTGGGATTACAAGCATGCGCCACTATGCCCGGCTCCAGGGAGACTTTAAATTCAGAAGTACTCCTGATTAAGCCCCTCTCTCTCTCCATCTCATGCCCTCTCTTGCCTTCTGGCAACCTGGGGTTTACTGAACTCTTCCTGGTGACATGCTACCCCAATATCCAGGAGAGAAAGGCAGATACCCATCATGGAGAGTCGTCAAGGCTTACAGGGCACAAGTGGGGAGCACACCTGGGAATAGGTTACACCTGGATGCTGTTTGACCCTTGCAGAAGAGCTTTGAACTTGATTCTGTATATATAGGGGAATAACCATGTTTGATATGAAAAGAAGGGTCAGCAACTGAAGGCAGGACGGACTGGGCACGTGTAAGATCTCTTAGAGGGCCGCTGCACCAGCCCCACTGGATAGGATGGGGCTGGACCCAGAGCAATTCAGTGGGGTGTGACAGCTGGGAGGAATCAGAGGCCACCGAGAAGTCGGCTCCAAGGACATATCCGTGATGTGTGCGCACTTGTGCAGAGGGTCAAAGAAAATTGAGGCTTCAAGAAAAATCCTCAGATTTCCCCTGGGTGATTGAATAGAGGGAGGAACTAATTAAAAAGAGAAAAAGGGTGCCGTTCGATTTCCACTTCTCCTCTGAGGTCCTTCCGCACTCTCTGGTCAGATTTAATTAGACCTTCTTTCCTTTCACAGCTGTATGCTGCATCTCCGTGCCAGTGTTTATCTCATTTCCTTGGAATTATGGTTCGCTTTCAGATATCCGACTCTAGCAGAACATTATAATTCAACCTGTCATTTCTATTGCATGGTCACAGGCCAGCGTTGAGCCCAGGCCCTCAGACAGTTAGTTCTCTATCAGAATTGAAGTGAGGGGATCCGGATCCTTTGACAGGTTGAATGTCTTGGGGTCAGAGAGTCATCACTGCAAGGAAAATTCTGGAACCTGACCCCCTTGGTTTAAAACACCTGTCTACAATGCTCAGGTAGAGGAACGCATTTAGAAATTGTGATCTCATTTGCATACCTATTATAACCATTAATTACTTTTGTTACCAGTTTGTTTCATGAGCATCCATCCTATTTGATGGCAATCGCTGAGAAACCCAAAGGACAGACTAATGATTGATGTTTTGGTTCAGAGCGTCGATGGATAAGATGGTAAATTTCCAATTAGGACAGAGCACTGTGAATAGAGTTTTCTCCCTCACTCCACTTATTTTACTCTGCAAAAAAAAAAATGTTTGCAAACCCTGTTGTGGATTTAAAATAAGAACGGCAAATTATATTCTGCAAACTCAAAGACCAAAAAATTCTGCATGCTATTTTTATGTGCATATGGAATCTAAGAATTTTCCACAAGTTTTCTTGCATTTATGCATAGGATTTTTCCCCCTCAGAGACAGGGCTAAAAACAGCTATAAGTTATTTTGAAATGAGTCATTTAATTAAGTGATCTAGGTGAATCCTTATGCCTTACCGTCCCCCCATCATTAATAACATGTATAACGGGCTATCGTATTTAATCAACAGATAAAGATGTGTTGAATCTGAAATAAAAATGGAAGCTATTCACACACCCGGTGCAGTTCTTGTTTGCAGGAAACGGTTACCTTTTACAATAAAGCAAAGCCATCTCTCTCTACCCCATCCCTCTCAGCACAATGCAGATGTCACAAGGACATCTTCCCTCCACCGTGGTACTTAGGGCACTCTGTGTGGCTGACCCAGAGTCACGGTGAGTAATTTTAAAAAGGCTTATCATTAGCCTGACAGAACGCAATGGAGGTGTGCGTGATTCATTTTTTAATAGTGTAGTCAGGAAATAAAGAGAGGAATCAGGGCGGGCAGTAGCGCCGGCACTCCGTCCCTGTGATATTAATTACGCGAGACACGTGCGTGACACGCTGTTCATTTGTCCCTCACTGCGAGCCATCTTATCTCAACTCAGGACTGCTGATTAGTGCAGGCAGCCTCCAGACATCCGAGACACTCTCCCATCCCTCATTGTTTGCAGCCTTGATGGAAAATAGCAGAGGTTGCCTTTCCCCACCACCGCCGGCACTCCCAAAACACAGTTGCACTCTCCTGCCCTTCTGCTGCCCTCCCTCTCGCTGCAAACCTTCTCCCTTTCTCTTCCTCCCTCCATCCCTTTCTTTCTTTCTTTCTTTCTTTCTTTCTTTCTTTCTTTCTTTCTTTTTCTTTCTTTCTTTCTTTCTTTTCTTTTTCTTTCTTTCCTTTCCTTCCTTCCTTCCTTCCTTCCTTCCTTCCTTCCTTTATTTCTTTCTTTCCCTTTCCCCTCCCTTCCTCCCTTCTTTCCTTCCTTCCTCCCTCACTCTCTTCCTTCCTTTTTTCCTTCCTCCCTTCTCTCTTTCTTTCTTTCTCTTTCTTTCTTTCTTTCTTTCTTTCTTTCTTTCTTTCTTTCTTTCTTCTTTCCCCTCTCCCTCCCTCTTTCTTCTTTCCTTCCTTCCTTCCTTCCTTCCTTCCTTCCTCTTCCTTCCTTCCTTCCTTCCTTCCTTCCTTCCTTCCTGTGATTTTTCCTGTGCTTTTTCACAAACGTCCCTCAGTAGAACCTGAATTCAGGGTCTATCTTAGGTGGAATCCTTTTTTTTATTTTTGTGGTACTGGGGATGGAACCCAGGGGCATTCTACCTCTGACCTACACACCCAGCCCTATTTTTTATTCTTTATTTTGAAACAGGGTCTTGGTAAGTTGTGGAGAGCCTCACTAAGTAGCTGAGGCTGGCCGCGAACTTGTGATCCTCCTGTCTCAGCCTCCCAAGTACTGGGATGACAAGCGTGTGCCACCACACCTGGCTTAGGTGGACTCTTTCATTTAAACTTTTTCCCTCTCTTCTCCCTTCTTTTTTTTTTTTTTTTTTTTTTTTG